>VZTM01009242.1:499-16708 GCA_013400555.1 Jacana jacana | reverse complement strand
AATTTAGTGAGTGAAAACAACATGACTACTACAAAAATATTAAGCAGCATATTATTATTATCATTGTTGTTGTATATGTCGTAGCTGCTTAAAGGTTATTCCAGTATACACCAGAGTCAAGTATTTAAGAATAAATTAAGCTGCTGACAGAACTACTTGTCCTCACCCTTTTCAAGAATACGGGTAAGTTAACATTTTCAGCTAACAAGAGCATGCATCAGCTTTACAGGAGGATGTTGGCTTTATCCAGCTCACCAGGGCAACTGTAAATCCCATCCACTGAAGGTCAGCCCAAGCCAGCCTGCCAGAGAGAGAACTCCAGCATGGGAATGCACAAGCTGCCCATGTTTCCCAAAGCTTGATGAAATGCAGGCTACAGCATAAGGAAGCAAAACATAAATTGTTGTCTTCTGGGCACTGATGTGCTTGCTATACGTACATGTTAGAGACTGGGGAAAGAAGAATCTATTATTCATCACTAATTCTTTTGCTTCTGCACCCTCTTTACAAGTTTATTTTTGCAGGGTGACAAGGAAGGCAACGAACATTTTCTGAATATTAAGATCTTTCTAATTCCTTATTCACAACTACTCAAAACAGCAAAGAACTGGGCACACTTACAGATTTAGTATTTTATTTTATAAATTAAAGAAAACAAAACAAAGCATTAAAAGGACACACTGTGTGATACCAACACATACACACATAAAACATTACTGCAATTCATGGTACAGCACATGATCTAGACCACATTAAAAACCCATTCTTTCAGTAAGAATGCCATTTTGCATCTCTTGCCATTTTCCTCATTCTACAGGAAGACAACTGAGCAAGTAATCTTGATTCCTCTTCCCCAACCCCAATTTAAGCTATTTCTATTAAAGTCTCCAGCAACTGCAGTAGACTCTGGATAAACTTCCCTGTTTACGCTCCATAGATAGATAACCTAAAGCCCAAATGTAATTTGCTCCTGAATTCCTGGAAAGGGGTAGGTGTGTAGACGCCATCCTTTCAAAACACATCTGCAAAAGCCTTTGTGGAACTCTGACACTGCTACCTATTTATTTCTAACTACAGAACACTCGGTGCTGTTCTTCATTTTTAGCACTTGCATATCCATATCTTCCCTTTAAAAAACAAAAACAAAACCAAAAAAAACCCCAAAAGTAAACCACACAGATGCTGCTGGAAATACTGCAGTCCAACAAATCACCAATGAATCAGCTAGCTTGACTTTTTCTGGAGATAAAAGTGTCTTTTATTTTATCACTGATGCCCTTCAGCTACATCTGCTAATACAGTAGTCAAGATATGCACAATCCCACATGTCCCAGAGAGCAGGAATGACAAGGTGGTTTTTAAACACCTCATCTGTTTCCATTTTCTCGTCTGTCCTAGTAAGAGCCCAAATTTGACTTTCAGGGAGAAAACAGAAAGACCACTCAACTGATGCTATTGATGCTATCTTCACCTTTCCCTCAGACTGTAGTAATGGTTCTTATGGGAGACAGGACTCCTGTTACACAGATTCCAGACATTCTTATAGAATAGATATGCTGCATTGCTCTTTGAAGTTCCAGTACTACTTGGCAGTAAATTGATATGGTGAGGTTTTCCGCATCCCCAACCCTGCACACCCCATCACCCCCCTGGTTTTTAGGTTTGGGGTTTTATGGTTGGTTTTTTGTTGTGTTTTCTTTTAATCTGAAGTCCCAAGAGCTTCACGTCTCATACAACTTCATGGAAAGTATTTACAATGCCAGTTCCCATGACAGTTCCTTTATAGGAAGAACAATGATGGGACATTACTGAACACAGTTTTGAGCACATCATTTTGCTCTGTGTATTTTTCTCTCAGAAAAATTCCAACCCGCACCCAGCTCCTTCCATACACACCTTAAGCCTGTAGAACAATTGGATTTTATAATTTTCACTTTTAGTCCTCTTGCAAACCTTTCCTGAATGTTTCCTAAGATACAAAAGCAAATTTCAACCTATGCATTTATTTGCATTCCAATGCAATGAAGGAAATCAACATATCACATCTATCCAATCATGGCAGAAGCATTTTGTTCAAATCAGTTAGATGCTTAATCACAGCTTAGCACTTGAAGCAGACCATGGAGGAGTCACTTGCTACAACGTGGAAAAGAACATTTTGTCTTACATAGGAACACCTACACTGTATATAATAAAAAAAATAATCTGTGGTCCATGACAAAGAATGAATGCTCACATGTACACATCATCCTTTGTTCAAGAGTTGAGGCACTTCCTCAAAAGTCCCCATTCAGCCCAATCCCACAGGTCATCTGAACACCCCAGTCCCTTCACTGCCAGGTATTCTTAACATTCCCCTGAGTTCATTACAATGTGAAGCCTCATTTTTATTCTGAGGCAAGCCACAAAGCTTCTGCAAACCTGAATGTGCTTTACGCAACTGGGAACCTTATTTTTTCTCACCACTATAATTATTAATGGGATGTACTACTACCTTTCTAAAATAACACCTTGGCATTTCTGCTTTGTAGGGCTCAAAAGGTGTTAAGACATCACAGTAATTTGGTGTTAGGCTCTCCTCCTCTTAAGCCACTCTGCACACTGCAGATAAAATGGGAAAAAAAACCCTTCCTCTTAGCCTCTCTTTGTTTTTCTTCTTCTTAGAAAAGAAGTAAGGCCTAAGACACTGCTTTGAGAGCAAGAATTTAATCTGGCATGTTCCTGAAAAATGTCTTTAGACATTTCTGATATGTATACACCCTACATGAAACAGAACTTTTTGACTGAAAAACATGGGCAAGTTCCTAGGAAGCAAACACATTATTTGATGTATACATCTTCCATGGCCTAACGTCCCAGTCTGAGTGGTCTGAATTTCAGGATTCTAAGGGAGGACATGAGGCATCAGTAGCACTTCAGGTGGTATGTTCCAAGACAGAAAAAGCACAAGCAGAGAATATTCTTGCATATATTTCTGTTATCTCACTAGAAAGACATAGGAACATCAAATCTTTCAATTCCAAGCCAATTTCAACTGAATTCTTCAATTCCAAGTCAAATGCAAATGTTGTCTGCAAAACATGGCAACACTGAGAGAAATCGTTATCCCATGTAAAATTCCCATTAGAATAATAGCAAAAATTGTTTCACTTACTTTGGGGACAAGCTTTCATAAATGATGTTCTTTAAGAGCACCTTTTTTTTTTTAAAAGGGTAACAAATCAACTAAGAATAGAAACTTATTTTTAAAAAAACCCAAACCCACAAAAGACCATTTGCTTTAAATATTTATGATGCTCCTCTGTTTTCAATCCAAACACAAACAGTATCAGGCTCACACGATGACGTGACACCCGAGGGCAGGGCCATCACTTTAGAAGACTGCCAGGAAATCTTACCTACATTCACTGTTTAGACGTGGAATACAGTGGAGCGATCAATAAAAGGAAAACGAATCCATTAAAAAGCAGAAGGGTGAAGGAAGGAGGAATTACATTCCTACATCTCTAGAGGAAATGCTGAAAAATGGGTACAGATGCTCAACATACTAACTCCCCACCCTGGGGGATTCCTTGTCCAAAGCCCTCCTCCTTTCACTCTCACAGAGTCTTCCCATGCTGGGATAACATTGCTCAGAGAGCAAAATGCAATGGCTCAAAATAGAGACACTATTTTGTCACTTAAACATCTTGTTTACAAGTGCAGGTAACTCCCTGCAACCCTAATTCTGCTTTCCAAACCATGAGGTTTTACATAAGCACTGCAACATACTTATTATCTCTGCTCCAAAATCTGAACCTGATTTGATTTTGAAAAATTGCAGTGTTTTGCAGAAATCCCAATAACATAGCGAATGTGTAAGTTTAGTAATTAAGTATGATTTTTGTTTTTCAGACATTATTTCTCCAGACATCATATATTAGTTCCACTACATAAATTTCATTACTGAATGTTATTAACTGCAAGTAATTCTTTAATTCACATTTTAACAATAGTCCTTTCAGGCGTGAATGCGTACCTGTGCTGAGGAGGATGTTTTCAATTAATCACGCAGAGCGGTTGTACTGTTTCTCAACAGTAACACTTCACTTCAAAACCAAGGAATCCCAAACAGGCGATCAGGCCTAAGCTGATGGCTAATTCATACATGCCTAGAAAGGCTCTTTTATAACCTCTTTCTTTTCGCTGCTGAGTGCCCTCCTCCTCCTCCTATCAAAATTAAGGTGCTATGGCAAGAAGGTACCTGCAGGAATCAAAGGAAACTAATAAAAAATATAGCAAATTGTCAAAGTGACTTGATACTCTGAAAGACAAAAAAGATGGAAAGATGCAGATCTTTAGAGCTTCTGTTTAGAGCTTCTGGCTGCTCAGATGAATGGGCACCACAACTGTGAATCATTACTAAAAGGCTTTCTCTGTTAGAGGGATCACTGGGTCCACCTTTTATAAGCAGCATTTTCCAGTCCCACCGTCTTTTTCTACCATCCAGGCTTTTTATTTGCTTTAAATGACCAGAGGGAAAAAGAAAGATGACAAATACAGCCTTACATAGGGCTTTCACTACTCAGCAGTAGAAGAGATACTACAAGGTGGGTTGCGCTGCCAGCAATATGGTCACGTGAAAGAATACTTAAGAGAACAGTCTACTACTGTAGAATTCAAAGAAGAATTTACTATGATTTTCACTTACTTTCAAGGTGAAAAGATTGAAAATACCACTTCAAGGAGAAATTCTGATTTCTTCCCATTTTCTATTTTCTACAAGGTTTCCATTTATTTATGCACATGAGAAAAATTGCTGTAATACACATTCTGCATTCCCCACAGATTTTAAAGAGACCTAAGCTTATTCAAGACATTTAAAAAGAAATAAACGCAATCAGAATGAAAATTTGGGTGTGGTTCTCCAAAAAGCTACAAATGAACATGAAAGTAACTGACATAAATCTGCCATTTTTATAAGATCGAATTTTGTAGAACCCCATTTTGTCTATTTTAGTTTAATCTAAAGCAGCAGCATGCACTCAACCCAGCTATAGCATTTGAAAGCACAGAGCTAGAGCTGTTCCTGAGCGATGCTGTCCCAGCCGGCGGGACTCCACAGGCCAGGAAGGACGGACCTCCACTGGCCGCCCTGCAGGCGAGATGCGGCCGCCCTCTGCTGCCTGCGACTCCCACTCAGCACAGCTGGGATGCACCTACCTCTGTCATACAGCTGACTAGTCTCTCTCTCACTTCATATACTAAGCAAGTTTACCTGCAGATGCACACTCCCAATAATCTTCTCCTGGAGCAGCTTTTCAGCACTAAACAGAAAAAGGACTCTGCGGACAAACCGATTACTATTCCAGTCCATCTTCCTGCTCTGCTAGACCACTGGGTAGCACAGTCTCAAGGTTGTTCTGCTTCTCCCCCAAGAACGGCAAGAATATCGCCACTATCAAGCACTGGGCAGGGGAGGCAGGGGGGAGGGTAGGTGCAAGTGCCAAAACAAATGGCACAGTATTTTTTGTGTTGTACTTCTAAAAGTTTTACAAGGTCTCACCAGGAAAATACTTTTCAGAATATTGAGTCTGAGCTCCTTTTTTTTTTTTACCACCATTCAGTTTGGTTTTTTTAGAACTAAGAAGGCTAAAGATTTAACTTCTCCATACAAAAGCAAAAATTCTCACAGATCTATTCAGATCCATTCCATTAGTTTTTCAGGAAATGGTAACAGATGGCTACACTGCTTCTAAGCCACCTACGGAATACTCTCTGCAATTCCTCTCCCTGCATGACCTTCCTGACAAACATCCCAAAAATGTACAAAATTACAAGTAACGCACACTTCCACATCTTCCCAGAACTCACTGCTACTTTTCTGAATGAGGAGAGGCAGAAAGACTTCTACCACCTTGCTCAACACAGCACAGTGGGAAACCTTGTGCCACTAAGGTGACTCTAGTCAGCCAGCTGTGGCTGCCTGCATCAAAAAAACACTGATTTGGCCTATAGACTGGGAACAGATTTAGTAACAACCAATTAAATTAAGTCACTCTCCACTTAGGAAACTATTTCAAACCCAAGAGAAGCAATCTGGTTTTGGATACCATGCAACTGTTTGAGGCTTCATTTCTCAGAAGGCAAACTGGTAAAACCAGGACCTTCCTGCACATTCACAGGAAGATACAGAAAACTCCATCATTAAAAAACAGGACAATAAAAGAGGATCATTTTCTGGTTAGTTACAAGACTTATTTCCTGATCAAGGAACCTACCACCAGCATCACCTACACCTGGACCTCCTTTATCCTTTCTTCACTCTTTAACCAAGACTCCTTCAAGAGCACCTTTAAGAATACACTACACTTTGCATTTAACAGTAATGAAACCCTGCTTCAGTACTGAAAGTCTGAACAGCTAGAGAAATGTCAAACATTTAAAGCTATCAGTCTAATCAGAAAAGTTTTCTCATTACACACCAACCTCATGATAGTCCACATTCTAGACATTTTTGAACAAGTCAGCAGGTCACCAACACATTTGGTAATGAGCAGATCAATTACAATATTACATAAGAGAGACTCATTCAACCTTCTAAAGTTGGACCATGATAGCCCATGAACTGGATAACACTATCCAATGTGGGACAGCATTACTTTTTAATGACTAAGATGAATTATGTGCAAGGTTTAAACCCTGCTAAAACAAGTAATACAAGTTACTGCAGGGAAGCTTATGGCCATCTGAAGTACAAAAGACACTCCACTGAGTCAACTATTCCATAGTTTGTTTTAAAGCTTGTCTATTCTGTACTAGATTAGCCCCATTTGAAAAAGCAAAAAACCAACCTCACAAGCTTTATGCCAATGATAAAAGCACTGTATGCAAGAAAGGATGGACAAGCCCATATACTGTATAAAGTTCTTTGTATCTTACAGCACAACTGCATTTAAGCATACTTCAGTCCTTTGCCTTTATCTGAAACGTTGAAACAAAGCTGCATTTATCTGCCCCTTAAAACACTTTCCACTTCTGCTACCCACTAACACAGGCACAACTTGCTGATTATATAACTTTTTTCAAACTTGCATTCTATGGAAAAAGTGTTTTCATTACATTTTACTTCCAACAACTTATTGAAAATAAACAAAAAACTCAACATGGTCTGAATGCCAATTTCTCCCCTATTATTTCTAGTAATATTCAACAATATAAAACCAGTTGCACTATTTTTGTCATTTGTAGCAGTGTTCTGGGTAAACCAAGCAGTTAAACCTCTGCAATGGAGGGGCCTCCCATACACAAAGTCTTGCCAGATACATACTTACAGTTCAGCTGCTGTTTCCCAGGAAAAGTGTTCCAGTATAGTACCTGTCCCTTCTCTTTATACATCAGAATTCATGAAATAAGTATTTCTTGAAGTGCAAAGAATCATAGCAATGAATATACACTTTTGTTAATAATCTGAGCTCAAACTAACCTTCCTCTCTGCTTTCCAAAAGGTCTAGAGTCCAACTGTACTAACATCCATCATGGGTGAGGTGTATCTATCAGATTAAATTCACTACTGAAAGATGGAAATGTGACATATGTATGTCTTGCTGAGGTGCAATCATTCTGTTAAAGCCATCCAAGAAATCTAGGATCTAATGACNCTGAAAGATGGAAATGTGACATATGTCTGTCTTGCTGAGGTGCAACCATTCAAGAAATCTAGGATCTAATGAAATTTTCCTCATTAAATGCAGCAGAATGTTAATTTCTTTTATAGGGTAAATGATAATTTCCCTGAATTAGCTGTACTGCATAGCTAGAATTCCAGCTCATTGGTAAGGGCGTATCTACGGAAGTTTTAGTAAAAAACTAGTATCACTCACACTCTTCATGCTGCCACAGGTTTTTCCCAGTAAGACGCAAGTCTAAGCTCTAAAAAGCTTCTGTTAGCAGTGCAGAGCAAAACCACCTTCCCAAAACTAGAATTCAAACCCAATTATTACTCAGATATTTTTTTTTTTACTAGCAACTCTTCAGACAGCAATAAAATGAAATGCAGATACACGGTTTTCCCTGTTCACTTTGTCAAAGTGGCAGTCATGCAGAAGAGTTTCAAAATTAAAGAAACAGGATTATAAATCTCAAAATTGACCCAGGGCCTTTGGGCATACAGAGTACTTAACAGTTATAATTAATTTTTAAGTGTGACAGGATTTCAAAACTGACTATGGAACTGAAAGCTGTTTCCAATTTCCTCTATTCCAGTACAGCAATTCTCATCACAAATTAAATGACTTAGCATTCTGTACAAAATTAAAACTACTCCAACAAGTGTTAACAAGTAGTGTATCTAAACTCTTGCTAAGCTGCTGTATAACAGGTGTATAAACAACCCTGATCCAAGCAGGACAGGGCAGGCTACTCTGCCATCACACCACCTCACAGGGCAGAGGCTGCAATCAGGGCTCCACAGTTCCCCCAATGGGAAAAGTGCAGTCTCAGAGCATGTGCCTGCTTACCAGAACGCAGTCCAGACCACTCAGCAGGGCCTTCTGTCCAGTTCGTCCTGACAAGAGCAAAGCTCTCCTAAGTGAGTCCCCACATTACTGAAACCCAGAATTGCCAGGAAGAAGTTGCATGGTGTAATACTCATTTCTGTGATCAGTACCAGCATATATTTAAGAAAGTTCTGCATAGGAAGGGTCAAGACATGTTTGTCCTGGGCCAGTCAATTCCAGAAGTGTCTCGGTGTTAGTCTTAATTACCAGGATGGCATAATTTCAAAATTAGCAGAGTGAAAAACAAGTAAAGAAACACTTGGACAGGGGCATTATGCACACAGAGATGCAGTTTACAACTCTGATGTTAAACATTATTTTAAACAAGCAATGTAGGTGATGTTTAATTATCAAATTGGGTTGTAAAACAGGACGCATCTTTACGGCATTGAATGTTTTCCTCACACGCACAAGATCACATGTACCTGCTTTCAGGACTTCACAAACAGACCTGAACTCATATTTAGTCAAAACAGTTGCCAAATAAGTCATAGAAGCAGAAGCAAAACATGAGAACGCTATGTCAAGAGACAAGAATTTAAACTTGCAGTTGCAGTTCTGGGCAACTACACAAAGTAATTATACACGTGGTAAATGCAAAAAAAAATTAAATTACTGCAGGGCAGGTCTGACATCTGTGCTAGCAGCGGTGCTACAGATCATTAGCTACAGGCATTTCACACCAAGTGCTAGAGAAGATAATTTAAGCAGTGAGGAAAACACCTCCTTTCCATCTCTTGCCCTAGTGACAGTCTCTTTTCCATTACAAGGTTACTTCCTCCAAACATGACATCTTAGACATTTCACATATTAATGTTTGAGCAACCAATCTCTACTTTTTCAGAGCTTTTTTAAATAAAACCTCACAGTTTTAATATTAAAATACATTTATATCTTATGGTATCTTAAAACTGCAGCTACATGCAAAGTTTTAACAAATTAATTACATTTTAAATCCTATATGAATGTTAATATTTTGTCCTTTTAAAATATAAACATTTTCACTATCTAAAATCTCAATATTTTTTCCATCTACACTGTTATTAAAAGATCTTTTAATGTTTGTCTCTAGCACTAGCTTTCGTTTCTTAAGAATCACTCTTCCGAATAAGAAAGAACTGTCAAAAAGCCATTCAGAAAGCTATTTCAGGTGGTGTATGGGAGACTACCCTATATTCATTTTGGAAATCCAGATGCTAAGTGATGTGAAGAACCAAGTATAGGTACATATATGTATGAGTTAACATGTAGTCTCCAACGTTCACCAGAGGACACAGCTGGGAGACAAATCTCATGAGGCACATGCTCTATCAGAAACCTAGCTGGTACTAGAAAATGTTTAAATTACTCCTGTATGACCCAGGATTTAATATAAAAAACAAATGACTATGGTTTTTCCCCTGGTTAGAGAATTTTTAATGCGGGCATTGCTGCCATCAAATGGCTAAACAGCTGAATTACTCCTACCCTTCCTCTGCTCCTTGCAGATTCAAACCTGCCCAGCAGCCAGCCCTTCCACTAACCCTCTCATTCCAGCTTTCTGCTCCAGCCTCTCATAAAGCCCCATCATTGACGCTGATCTCCCAAATTACTTCCACCTAAAATAAGATTAGAAGGAACTTAAAGCATTCAGATCTTGCTGGCAGTCTTTTCCACTTCTCTTCATAAGCCACCATCTGTAAGAATACTTCAGTGTTGCAGAATTATGCCAAACTGTTATTCACCAAAAACCAGAAAATCTTACCAGTGCCAGTCCACCTAACCGAAGTGCCAAAAAGGCTGAAACACTTCCTTTCCTAAAGCACTTTCCCTGAAACCTCCTCAAAGACAGCCTGCTTTAAGAAAGTTGTACTCAGCATGCTAAGCTCAGCAATCTCCAGGCAGGTTCCTTGTATGAAGAAACATTGCAAACTAGAAAGGGAGGTCCATAATTTCTCACATCAACAGGCAGGTGTTTACGTTCTTTCCTGCTTATTATCTCTTATGAACAGTAGCTTGCTTCACACTTCAGTTTTAAAATACTTGCCTGTTAAGAATTTTTATTTTTGTTCAGTTCTGCTGCACATCACACGGTAAGTTCATTCACACAAATAAATGAAGCACCAAAGGCACCACAGAAATACCAGCATATGCCGTAGCTGTGGGTTTAACTTCGTCGCCTGGGAGATAAGGCTCTACTGGTCTGCAGCAGCACTCTTGCAGAGTTCTGACCCACCTTCCATACATTTGGGCATCACATTTGAAAGAACTGAAAGAATCAGACAGTACTCACTAAATACCATCTATAGTATCTTCTCTCTTTCTCTAGGTGATTAATGAAGATATAAATTCTGCAGTTTATGAACCTACATGCTCACAGATGACTTATTTGCACAACCATTTCACCTGTAGCTTTCCAGAACAGAGTGGAAAAAAAATCGCATCATGTATGATGACAAATACCATGTATTGTTTTGGCAAGGCCAGAAATAAACTCAAAATGCCTCAGCTTCCTGGAGAAAGCTAGGATGCAGAAACCATTCTTCCATGGTCACCATCTTTGAAGGACTGAACAAGAGAATGGCTCAGGCAGTCAGCTAAAACATACAGGCAACAGAACAGCACATGCTTTCTCCTTCCACACCAGTCAAAAAAGAGATGTGAATACACTCACCTTTTTTGCTCTTTGTGCTATATTAGGCGTTCTAGTGAGAAGTTTTTCAATCAGGTATTCTCTATTCTGTAAAACCAACATTTGGTAAGTTAAAAATCAATACAAAGAAAGAACAAATTTCATGTAGATTTTAAGGCAGAGCAAAATTTACTCGTAGGGTTAAACGTTTTACCTTGGCTTTCTGGAAAAATTTGCATTTTAAAAGTTCTGCTGCTGTGGGCCTGAAAGATCAATAATAAATTAGAACAGAAAACAAAGACCCCTCTCAGTGAATACAGTACAAGACGTTAGTTTAATGGTACGTCTCTAATACTTTTGAATTAGTACTGTATGAATGGGGAATGAATGATAATAGCTACTGAATTAATTCACACATACTCACTTACCACACATGAAAAAATTAAGCCTCCCTACGGCAAAAATACCAAAAAAAAAAAGAAAAAAAAAAATCAGTCTCCAAGTTGCTAATTTTCCCCTTTTTTCTTAAAACACAAACACATTTTACCCTTCAAATAAAAAAAAGAACGCGGGTATTACGTTCTTCCCCAAGTGACTCTACGAATGCATCTGAACTTTGCTTCACAGCAATAAAAGAATAATTACATTTTCTGAGCAGTAGCATCAATACCTGCTACCGGCACTCTTTTACTTCACTGATGTCAGTGGGTATTCACAAGACACGATGCATAAACCAAAAAGAGTGATCAGGAGCATCTTTCACCGAAACAGACAAATAAAAATCAAAGCAACAGCTGTAAGGTCAAAACGTAGACGTTTCACTTTTACTTGCAGTTCTGTTCAAGCTTCTTTCTTCCCATCATCATTGCTTGTATTTTTGACATTTTTAACAGTATCACAATCTCACAGCTACCAAAGTGATTTCAACAGCAGGATTTGTCTCCCTTAGCTTCAGGGATCTAAAAAGCCTATCTAGCCAAAGCCAAACTCAGGTACTGCAGACGATTCTGGAGAGGAAATAAAGCATCTCTTGGAATGAAATCAAATCCTCCAGGTTTCTTTCATCCTTTCCATTAGCTCATACCACTCTCCAAGACTAATCTTGACACAGCTAAATTTAGGGAAGCCAAAATCTCTGAGATTCATCATTTCTAAATGAACACAAGCAACATCTGCTATAGCTTTCCATTTGAATTATAGCAAGAGACTGGATATAGCACAAACTAGATAAAAGACTGGAAAGATTTGATCTGGAAAATTTCTGTCTCAAAAAAAAAATAATACCCCAAAGTCTGAAGTAGTTTATTTCTCTTGAGGACACATCTGAAGAGTAAGTGAAGAAAACAGTAGTAAGTAGTGTGTATGTATATATCAGTTCATTCCCACTAGAAATAATCAAACAACTCCTGTCATCAACAAAAAGCATCCAATTTAGACACAAACAGTAGTTCATAGAGCACTTATTTTTCCTTCCCCTTCAAAGGGCTAAACTGTACAATAAAGAAGTTCTTAGTGATACTGTGGAGACCACCAGACTTAACACAGTAAACCTCAAACGTGCAAAAAGAAAGGGGAAGGTTTAAATGAAAAACCCATCCATTTCTGTGTCCAAGTTACAAAGTTGTATCTCAAATTAACTCTCAAGAGAAGTATGAGTGATCTAGTACCATCACATGTCATAACAGAGATATGCAGAGTTAAATGCTAGATTCTTAGTAAAGTTTTGTCCAAAATAACATTCTCCATTCCTCTACCATTAATTATGCCAGACACTACTGACACATTGATCTGGACATGCTTTCCGGGCCTGTTTTCCACACAGGCCAGTGCACTGAAGTGCAGCCGAGGCCTGTAAGCAGTATACTTGGCACTGGGGAGAGAGAGACACCGTCACATACAGATCCCAAAAAAGCGGCAAGAACAGTGCAATGCCAGTCCTACAATTTGTCACAAAGAGCAGACTCTTCTCCCGCAACTGACAGGATGACTATGGAGGTATCTCTGTGCAAAATTAAATCCTAGCTTGGGAGAAACACAAAAAAAATAGCAATGACCCCACAACGTAAGGACACTCACTCCTTGGTTAGACTAACTGGCACACAAATGTAATCACCTATCAGCTGGACTAATTGTTCAATTCAAGGCAATCTCGAGTATGAAAATACTGCACGTGTTGAACTATCAGTGTAACGCATTAGTGTCATTACTTTAAACACTAGTGCTTTAACACTGATGTCAGAACTACACATCGGGTAACTCAGCGTTCTGTATTCAAGCAGACAAGGAACTGTAATAATTTATTTCTCATATTTTCATACCTATTTAACCTCACCCTGAAAATTGCTCAACATGCAAACTACAAGAAGCTTGATTATCCAGAACACATTTTATTCTTATCTGTAAGCAGCAAAACTGCAGAGTTAAATGTAAAGCATCGGGACTTGCTATCAAGATCACCAATTGTAAGGGGCTCTGGAATCTGAAAACATTACACAAATGATCCTTCAGAAAAAAAAAAAAAAAAGAATTTGAAGGATTTAAAGAGTAAGGATATGGCCATGTAAACATTTTTCTTAATTATTAGCATTAGTAAAATTAGTATTGCTGTTGTCACCTTTACAACTTGACTCCCTGCAAGAATATCCTGGACTTAAGCAGTGTAACAACAGCGAAAGACAAGCACACACCATGAAAGACCCTTACAGCACTCAATCAGGATTGCTCTCTCAGAACAATTTTTTCCCAGAAATGCCAGCTCTGAAGCTCTTCCAAAAAGTGATATATTAAATACCCTTAGGGAATAATGTTAATTAGAATGTGTCTCCTCCAACTCTTCAGCAAAAGAAACCACAAAAACGGGTCTGCGTAAAAATGAATAAAGCATAAATTAATTATTCTGGGAACTTGGGACGTCAGCAATATTTTTGGAATAGAAGTTTGATATTTTCATTGCCTTGGCTATCCTGTTCACAAAACATAGCAAGAAAGAACAAATTGCAAAGATACTATGATATACAATTGCCTACATAAATATGAGAAAAAACTCTAAACAAGCTCAGACCCCCTAACTCTTCAGTAAAAATAATTACCTCTTAATAAGTATCTTCTCTGGAAATATCCAAGTTAAGGCCATACCAAACTTATGTCGCAAAATGAGAAAAATCAACATAAAATTATTTATTTATTTTAAAATTATTTTAGAGGCCAAAAGACTGGTATGTTTGGTTACCAACAGTTATGTGTGATCAATCTGAACAGTCTTGTTAGATTTATATCTTGCCTCAGATTAGAAATTAAAATGTAGAGCAAGGACTTCTGTTTGATCAGGAGTTTAATTCATCAGTATATTTAAGTATAAATAAATGAGGCTCAAAACTCAGAAGAAAACTTAAGTGACAAGTAAGAGGCAATTTCTTCTCCCCAGATGAAGATGTTTGAAGGCTCCTACTTACAAAACACAAATCATACACTTAAAAAAAAGTCCAGTGTACATGTCAATAATGACCTACCTTTTGGAGGGATCTTTTTGAAGGCATAATGAAATTAGTTTTCTAAAGGATTTGCCATACTTTTTCATCATCTCTTTGTCTTCTACACCTGTCTCTAAAGTGGGAGGGTCATTTTGAAGCGTCAGCATTAACACCTACAGTAAACCCAAAGAAGAGGTACTGTAAACAAAATCAATTCAAAGCATATATAAATTAAAAGAGAATAAATATTCCACAGAATACATCTATTTAGATATTTTGAGTTGCTATTGAAAATGAAGTAGTGTTAATTATCTAGCAGCATTAATAATACATTAAGTAATACAAAGAGATTGTTACTTTCATAGGAGGGTATTTGTGATAAGGTGCTGCTCCTGTTGCTAACTCAATGGCTGTTATCCCAAAACTCCACATATCAGCCTTGAAGTCATAACCTCGCACCTGGAATACAACCAGAAAGGAAAAACAAGGTGGTCATGTCTCAAGTTCCAGAAATTGAAGACTAAATAAATATTTTAAAATTCTTTTATTACTTTTAATATTAGGAATACCTGCTCCATTACTTCAGGGGCCATCCAGCACGGAGTACCAACAAATGTTTTCCTTACTTTGTTACGAGTAACATCACCTCCCGTTGCTAAAAATGCACTAACGCCAAAATCTGGGAAGAGGAGGAAAAAGTTGAAATCTGTTAAACTACCAACAACAATGCAAAAGTTTTACACTTCAGAAATTACTTCAGTTTACAAAGGTCTACTTATTGAAACACTCCACTGCAGAGCTTGAAATTCTACAGAATAGACAGTATAGTTATGGCTGGGAGATCTGCACTAGGAATCCCTCAAGTTTAACTTCCTAGTATGCGTCTTCCTGAACGTAGTTACAAAAGACTCCAGTAGGTCTGTCACTTCAAGTTTTGAAATATGCACTTTGAGCCAAGGTTTGAGAGGTTTGCACCTGCTATTATTCAAAGATAAGGAGCTACTTCTGTATAGCTACTGAATCTGAATACAACTTGAACAAAAGGGAATACTATATATAACTTAAGTACTTATGGATATTTGACAAATCAAAGATAATCAGCAAAGTGATCAACAATGTATATATTTTATAGGAGACCATGGAGTGAATAGTTTCTTCCCAATTCCAAAATAACAAAAGACCCTAGCATTCTGTTAACCTGTCACCACAATATGGGAAAGGTAGGAGATAAAAAGGAGAAAGAAGAGCAGATGACCAACATATGGAGAAATACTGTCATTTTGACTAGAGCTCTATGAAGAGTATTTTATACTGTGCTATTTACAGTACAGTCATAATGAAATCAAGTAGTTTACTGTAGACCTAATTCCTTTTTTATTTTCTTATTGTTCTCAGATGTTAAGGTTGGAAAAAAAATTTAAAAGTAGTTACATAAAACATAGTTTTATCATTGCTTTCCCCTAAATAACCATTAAACATGACAGACTCAAATTCTGGACCTCTTTTACATCACTAAAACACACAGAAATTCAGTAGACAAGGAAAAAGCAAGCTTCAAAGCAATATTATTTAATTTTCTATGCAACTTGCC
>VZTM01009240.1:0-12168 GCA_013400555.1 Jacana jacana | reverse complement strand
GGGAAGATTCTGACTTCGTTATTATGAAAGAAATAAGAAGAAGCATGTTGAGGAAGTACTTTTCTTTAGCTTGGTATTGTAAATTCTGCCACTCAAGGTTTTCTCACAATAATCCTCACATATCCACACATATTTTATTAATTATATTTAATTTATTCATTTCTTTATAAACATGTGCACAGAATACACTCTCCCCTCCTTTTGTTTTCACAGGAAGGCACATAGAACTTAGTATCTATGTGTAAGAACCCAACATAAAAGCAGGATGTCTCAAAGCTCACTTGCTGCAAGATATCTGCCACTTGTGTACATATGGCAACAAAGGAGGTATGTCCTTGGTTCTCAAAACAGTTATATCTTGTTTACCCTAATTAATGTCATGCTGATGCTGAGTCCACTGAAAAGATGTTTGTAGTTATGTAAAAAAAAGTAATAAATGTATTGAAATGTACAGCATTGTTGCCCTAACTCCATCATGACTTTAAGATAAGACAGTCAGTGATAATTATAATGAAATATGTTCTGCATGTCTGCATACTGTTGTTTGATCTGCATACTGGTTTTTGATCTGCTGCCTTTACATTTGTAATGTTTAGTTATTTCAATGTGTATTGGGGACATTTTTTTTCTCAAGAAAGATAAAAACTTTTTCTATGATAAAGAGCCTCAGAAATGTTCTTCATCACTTCCAAAGCCTTTTATTTTCTTCCCTGAACCATTAGACAAACTATAGTAAATCTCTAATGAATTTGCTTGGTCAGTGCCACTGGCTTTTAGAATGAATTTGGATGGCTGTTTTAAGAGATGTCTTGAAATGGCTTCATTCTATTTACAGCAATGCAAATAAACAACTAAAAAACTAGAAACAGATCCTTGGAGTTTAAGAAGAGGTTAATTTTGCATAAACTTTTGTGATCTAACACAGGAAGGGAGCATTTCCAGCTTTTTTAAAGATAAAATGATCACATTTCTATAACTTTTTGCATATGGGACAGTAGAGGCCTTGCCTTCCATTCAGTAGATGGCATATCTGCCACCCTCCATAGCATGTTTATATATACCTTACTTGTCAGGCTAGAGCAGCTGATGTTACCTGTCAGGTGCACTATATAACACAACAGTGTAGAGAATCAGTATGAGCCCAAACTTGTCCTTGCTTTTTGGGGGAAAAAAAAAAAAAGGTAAAAAAAAAAGAACAAAACCTGACCATTCTGATCTTTACTATCTAGTATGGATATAAGGTATTTTGACAATGGCTGGTGGTCACTTAGATAAATATAATACAAGCAGAGGAGTGGTTTTGCCCCACAGCTCAACACATTTCTCTTACACAGTCATGAAGTTACTATTGAGAAGTATGCACAAATAGCATGAACAGGAGATATACATAAGTGACAGATACATAAAAATTTGCAACTTATATGTATAATTCTGTGTGTATACAATTTTTCAATTCTGACACATTTTAATGGCACACATTTTGATTCATACCAAAAATCTGCCTAGCCAAGCATTCTGTCTCCAATAGTCACTTATGCCTTAGGACAGAATATAAAAATTGGGATTGTATAAAGTGAAATTTCTCTCATCGTATGTTTTTAGTAACCAACAATCTCAGGACTTCCTGAGTTATTCATATGTTTAGCTCATCATGCTGAGACCCTTCAGAAATTCCTCCTTGGAAATTTATGTTCCTGCTTCCCCCTTCACTACCACCCAAACTGCTCCACTTCTCTCATATCCTCACATATTTTAGTAGAATTAATCCTTCTATTTGTCCTTTTGATGACTGTGTTTATGCAGCTACTGGCAGCACTACTTCTGGAGACAAAATCTTGTCTATGTTTATTTTTGAGTTAAAGTGTATAATAGCATGCAGCCAGGAAGATGCATCCTAGGAGGTGATCACTGTGGATAGCAGATATGACTTAGTTTCTTCTGTATTGTGAAGGCAAAACACTGTTCATGATATTAAGATGCAACACGAATTCATAGCTTTTACTTGCAGGAACAATTTATTTAGATCCCAACAGGGATCCAAAGAGTCCATGTTTCTTAGGTGTCAAGTTTAACTCAAGACCCAAGAATGGTACAGCTACCCATGAATTCCAAAAAACCTTAGACATTGTTTTGTACTTTCTTTCTTAATTTATGCTGTAATTGAAAAATAATTAAGTCAGTGATTCCTTCTTCGTGACAGAAAATTCTGGCTCCTAGTAAGAGAAAATCAGTCCAACATGTGTGGAAGAGAAAAAAACTCAATAGGCTCCCACAAAAATGTGACGGGATACAAGTCATAATTTGCAGAGGCCAAAGGCCACAGAAGGAAGTTGATTTATTCTGAATCTGTGTAATTAGAATCAACAGAATCTTGTCCAGGTGTCTTTGTGTAAATGTACCCACACTTAATGAAAATGAAATTTTTATGCTGTGTGGGGAAAGATGACATCCTTGACACTGGCTGTCCTGTTCCTCAAACAATTAAATGGTACTTTGCAGAGTTATATAAAACACCAACATAACCAATGAATTCTTTATGTTCACCGGCTGATTATCTGTACAGGATCAATATAGGCTAGTTATGATTTGAGCAGTGGAGCACACTCTGAAGACCTTACCTTTTGTNTCTTTCCTTTACTTTTTGTTTATATTTTTTTCTCTGGTTTTGCAGCATTTTAAAACAATTAATTTCAAGTGGCACTCAAGATTATTTCCCTCAAATATGTCAACATACCTGATTGGTACATCAGAATCTAGATGAAAAGATTGTAGATGACTAAACACTGAAGCTTACAAAAATTACATTATCTTCTCACTAAGCTATCAACATTAGGTCACCAAAAGCTGTGTTACAAACAGGACAGTCGATTGTATGGTATTAGCCCTCTTTTCATTACAGCAACAGGGTGAAATTTACAAATGACAAATTGGCAATTCTTTCGTGCTTAGAACCAGACACTTCCATATAACTTCACAAGGTGAACAAATGAAGAGAGTTTGTGGGATTGCCCCTGATGTAAGGGAGTCCTGGGCCTGACAAGAGTGGACCAGTCTCTCTTGTGTGATATTATTTCTTGCTTCTGTTTCAATTGCTGGTAAATTTAATATTTGTATGTAAAATAATGCTTTTTATTTAATGGAATATAAAATAATTGGAAATGTGTGGTTTTCCTGAAAAAAAAGCAACGAGAGCCCAAGTAAATGGATAAATGATTGTTGCATCTGCAAGTACACAGTGCCTCAGATCTCATTTGGTTGCAAACTTCCATGCATTTAATAGAGTGTGAGACTGCAGCATTTACTGTACAGCACTAAATGTAGGTCCTGGATAAACTAGGTACCCACCAAATTTTGATTACTAATGGCAGCATTTGTTTTCTTTGTTTCTGTTCGTTCAGTTAGTTTTTGGTCTGTACTTTTAGGCTTCATCTTTATGAGTATATTGCACGATATGCCCTCAAAAGAAAGGGTTTGTTTTAGAAACTGAAATTTATTCTAATGTCTTTTTGTAGCTAGTTCTACATAGTGGAGGGTGATGGTGAAATTGACATTTTATACATATTAGAAAATGTTAAAACTCCATTGCAATTTCTGTACAGGTACAGGACTGTTGCAGTCTATCAGCAAATCCACCAAGTATTGGGAAATAACTGGCATTCTTTAATCTTGACTATTTTGCTCAATCAGATAATCTGTCCTTCAAACCTCCTTTTGTTGCAGACCATATTACACTCTCCTATTTCACTCTGCTCCATCTTTTTAAGAACTGTGATTTAAGTCGAGGAAAGGACAGTGTTTGATAGGTTTTTGTTTTATTGAAAAATGCTGCAAAATAACTGCTAAATTGTTCATTATTTTGGTCACTTGCTATTTATTACAGGACTTGCTATATATGACTTCAAGCTTCATCCAGAGTAAGTAACGTATCAGTTTTAGAGTGGAATGTCCCACTGAAAACAAATAACTTCTCTAATTAAGACCAGAATTGGAATAGGAACATTTCATGTGTAGACACAATAAATTTAGCAATGATGCTAAGTATCCTAATAAATTTGTGAACAAAATCTGTTTTCAGCTCTTTGGAAGGAATGCTTCATACCACTGTGCATCAAGATGGGTTTAATGTTTCAGTTCTGAAAATTACTCTATTATTTTAATGTCAGGACTTTAAGCCAATTATTCCTTGGGATTCTGCAATGATGTAATTTCTTTTTCTTTATTTTGTCTTTGTGTGAAATGGTCTCAAATACTACAGCGAAATGAAGCAAAGACATAGGATATGAATTAGACCTGTTTTGGGATGCAAAACTCTTTGGAACATGCAGAGAGAAATCCTGTAGCAGACCGTTAAAAGAATGAAGAATACTAAGATGCTGACCTGCTCATGCAATGGAAATTGCCTGATTAGAGTCCTTCTAAAATGCAGTCTTAGCTAGTTATTCATGACTAAAACCTTCATATTGCCCCCTTTTATTGCAATTGTTACTGAATAACTTAGGAAAGTGGTTTAATCTTTTGATTAGGGCACTGGCCCTAATTACCAGCAAGACAGTCTGAGTTAAATGCTCTTTTTATACCACAATTGCTGCTGCTGTGCTTGTGAGGGAAGCATTAGTGCTGCAGTGGGTCAGCTGCCAGGCTCCTGTTATTGCTGCTTAGACTAATGGTGCAAACATTGAGAGATTTTAATAACCTCAGTGTAGACCCAGCTGCTGAACCTTGTAGATCAAGAGGATCCTCAGAAGAGTCCCTTGTCGAATGACTTACTGAAGGATGCTCCTGTCTTCTTTAGCCCCAGCCAGCAGCTAGGAATACACAGCTGCTCCCTCACCCTCTCTTCATCCCCCACCCCCCAGCCCCCGCTCCTGGAAAAAGGGTAGGGAGAAGGAGAAAGAAAGAAAAGGAGAGGAAAAAAGACCTGTTTAATCAGCACCATCCTGAGCAGTGATCTTGGGTAACAATTCCCCATTTAACTCCATTTATACACCAAACATGATATCTATGCAATACTCCACGTGGCCAGGCTCAAACAAGTCATTGAAGTCACGTAGCA
The DNA here is from genome assembly GCA_013400555.1 of Jacana jacana. Classification (NCBI taxonomy): domain Eukaryota; kingdom Metazoa; phylum Chordata; class Aves; order Charadriiformes; family Jacanidae; genus Jacana; species Jacana jacana. Next base: position 7,115 of record VZTM01009240.1, on the reverse strand, counting down.
ACAACTAAAACAACATTATTGATATTACTTTCATACCAAGTCTAAACCATAACAATCACTAGAACTGCAATTAACTGTCCCAGCTGAAACCACAACGCTCCCCTTTTCTCTGTAATGTCGCAGCACTTTCCTGACATTAAAGATTCAGAATTTATTAGCAAATGTCCTACTACCTTGTTTCTGAGAACTCATAAAGGCAATTTTATATTTGCTAGGAATCAACATAAATCACTGATAAATCTATTTTTCTAAGAAAGCAACTTTCATTCTATCTTGTAGTTACTTCCTGATTGTATGTCTTCTCATTAGTTACCTATTCAAGGCTCTCAATCAAAGAATTAGATTCTTTTAGAATTAAGCAATTTTTCTTCTCCATTTAAAAAAGGGCAGGAAATATCTCTCATGGTGCATGTTGCTTCTATTGTCGGCCAGCAATCAGCACTGAGACCACTTTAATTAAGAAAATCCAATTGTGTAAAACTAATGAATGAGACAGTATTATTTACAATTCTATTTCATGATCAATTGCCTTAGTAAGCTTCAAACAGAATTAAAATTGAATTATACAGTGTGTATTGGAAGTTATTGTCCGGGATAAACCCTGAATTATAGTTAGCATATACTAGAATCTGCTTTCCTCATATGTGGAGATCAAAGTAAATCTTTCCAGTCATAACTACATTTTATAAGTACAGACTGACAGCAAAATATACGTCATGATTTTCTACCTCTTATTTGGAACAATTAAGACATCATGAAATTCTAATTCCTGGCTTTGAAAAATTATTATCAGTTGAAGAGACATGTATTTTTACAGTAATATTCTACTTAGAGAGGAGGAGAAAATAAATACACTTAATATATACATGTATCTGTAACTTCATAATTCCATAGAGTTATCGAGTACTAAAAGTGGTAGGAGTCTGTGCTTTGTTGTTGGAAGTTTGAACTCAAACTGTGATGATGGATGTGGGAAAGGTTTGTCACTTAGACAACCTCTTCTTCATTATATGTGTATAATAAATACAACTTCTTATAAACATAATGATTCATGATACTAAATATGAAAAAGTGAAACAAGTCAAAGCTAGGATTGCTATGTAGCCTCACTTTTTTTTCCACTCTAATTTTGTTTGTTTGGTTGGTTTTTTTTTGCATATATACATTATGAAATTGTCATTAGTTACATCATCACATAGTCTTCTTTTCCTAAGGGACTTTAACAAAATTCAAAATACAGCCTTGATGTGTAAAGACAGCATTTTTGAGTTAAAAAATAATACACTTGCTTTATTTTAATTATTTGATTTTGCAGCCTAAAAATAGTTTTTACATCATTATTTTGATGTGAGTCAGAGTATTTTAGTAGTAGTTTAGTATTTCTTTCATAATATTAAATAAACTGAAGCCCCTAATTTTCCAAGAATTTTTCAGAGACAATATGAATTACCTGACAATATGAATGTTATTCTCCACTTGAAAAGGTGTTTCAAGAAGTCTTCGCTGTGTTCCTGAAGGTCAAGGAAGTTCTTGAAGCACCTGTTGATATTGCCTTACATGTCTTTGGAAATAATCATGTAGCTTTTCTACAATTAATAACCAAAGAAAATGTTGTTTAAGCACCTAGGTAACTGTTTGCAATAACAGATTGTAAATTTATTCAGGAAAAAACATGAAACAGTCATACTTATGTTTCAGAATTTATGTTTCAGAATTATGTTTCAGAATTTCTTAAAACAGATCCACAGGTTTTTTACATATATCATGAATGATACAATGAAACTTATATAATGGCATCCAGTCAAAAAATAGTTTACATTCTCCCTTCACATTTTCTTGCCAATCAATCAGTTTAAATATTCTTTTCATGCTAGTGTTTGTTTTGTCTGGAACACGGGAAGAAATCTGTGTTTATATCACAATTTCACACATGATCACAGAATTTTTGAGGCTGGAAGATATATATTGAGATCTTCTTATCCAACCCTTCTGTTAAGCCAGATTTGGCTACAGCAGACAGCTCAGGGTCATGTCCAGCCAGGTACTGGATATCTCCAAGGGTGGAGACTCTGGTAAGCTCTCTGGCTAACCTGTTCAGTGTCCAGTTTTTTTTCTTAGTTTTGAAAATAANACCATAAAGTGTGTAAAAGACTCTTCATAGTATCATCTGCAGACTTGCTGAAGGAGTACACTGTCCCATAATCAGGATCACTAATGAACTTATTAAACACTACTAGCCTCAGTATCAACCCCTGGACTACACTGCTAGTGACTGGCCTCCAGTTGGAAATACATTGCAATTGATCACAATCCTTTTAGTCTGGCAATTCTTCCAGTTCTCAGATGACCCTCCTATCCACTTGTGGGGCCAGTATAGTGTTGAAAGACTTCCTAAAGTCAAGACAAACAACGCTCACTCCTCCCTCATCCACAGAGGTAGTGATCTCAACACAGAAGTCTATCAGATTTGTTACAGAGGACTTCCCTTTCATAAATCCTTGTTGACTATTCCCAGTAACCTCCTTGTCCTTTGTGTATTCCAGAAGTGGCTGAGGAAAACCACTGACAAGCTCACCCAGCACTTAATGTGTTCACCCCATCAAATCCCGTGAACCTAAGTATATATCCACTTTCTTTAAAAGATCTCTAACCTGCTCCTCCTCTACTGAGGGTAAGTCCTCCTTGCTCCAGACTTTCCTTCTCACCTTAGAAATCCTGGGTTCTTCTAGTTTCACCAGGAAAGACAGAGGCAAAGAAGGTATCAAGGACCTCTTCCACATCCTTTGTCATCAAGAAGATCTGAAATTACTATTTTGCCATAGCTGATAAGATAATCTTTTTAATAGTAGTACCTCTGGAAAGTTTTTGAGGAGAAAGATTACATAGGAGGGAAGATGAGTATCAGTTGGAAGAATCATCAAATAAACCTGTTCGAATCAAAAGGAGATTTTTCTCCATTTAGTACAGCAGAGCAATTTTTTACTATTTTAAATGAAGTTCCCTATGGATTTCCACTGGAATACTTTCCTAAATATTTCCTACTGTTATTCAATCTTTGCCTTTCACTGATTTTTAGAAGCCTAAGGAAGAGGCTTTAGAACATTTAGAGTGTTTCTGTGAGTAAGTGGGGGAAATCAGTAAGGTCTTTGCAGTATAAAAAACTAAGGTATTTTTGAACACTCTGAAAAGAGTTGAACCTTCCAAGTGGAAATATGACACAAGAGTGGTGCTTTTTGAAAAAAATCTTATGGTGGAGGTAATTGGCTTTGGTTTGAATGAGGTATTGACCATTTAAGTCAAGTGTTGAATTGTGAATTTTTCTCCCCATAGGCTGAATACACTAGCAGAAAGTACTGCAGTATTCACCTGTGCATGAATAATATATGGATTAATTTTGCCTATTTTAACAGTATCATGAGGGAAATGACCTAGTGGTTTTCTTGGAAACTAGTTGGAAACTAATTTGTGGTTTTTCCAGGAGGCACCAAGAGCAGGGGCTGCTCGCTGAAAGAACAGGGAGGCAACAACCTGAGTGAGACCACCAGGACAGACCTAGAGTTGATGGTCAGATCCATCCAAGAGTCGATAATAATGTAGTACCATGATCAGGTGTGACACCAAGCTGGGGACTCAGTTTATAATGGCAAGTCTATGATCAGATTCAATGATTGCTAGGCAGTCTCATGGTGACAAGAATGAATGGGGCGTCAGCAGTGCAGGGGTCAGGATCAGACCCAGTGAGGGAAATCAGGGTCAGACACAGTCTGTGGTAGTCAAGCAGGGCCACAAGGATAGGGACAGCCCAAGGCCATGCTGGGACATCACTGTGTGGGTCAGGATTGGCTCAGCAGGGCCATTGGTTGGTCAGGTCAGGGCTATGAGGAGCTGGAGACCAGCCCTCCTCAGTGGCACTGGGGCGTGGATTTATAGAACCAGGAGGGGAGGCTGAGAGGGGGTTCCAAGCTGTCAGCAGGATCAGAAGATGCTATGGGAAGTCTGGCAGGGCTGGTGGAGTCTGTTGGTGTTCTCTGGGCCCTGACTTTTTTATTCCTTTTTTGGCTTTCTTTAAAATTTATTATATGAAATATTCATTACATATACATCTTTGTTAATGACCTGGATGATGGAGCTCAAAGCACGTGCACAAACAATACAAAATTGGTATGGTAGATCTGACGATCATCCTGCTTTGCAGGCCGGAGAACGTATCAGACAGGAATCTGAAGAAGTTCAACAAAGTCCTTTCCCCAGGGAGGAACAGCCCTGAGGACAAGAAACAGGGTTTTATTGAGGTTAGGCACTTCTACTGCTAGGCAGATGCTAAGTGAAACAGTTTGGGTATACTCCTAAAGTGCACCTCTGAGGCCTTGAGCAAAGGCTACTCTCCCACAGGAAGTGGGTAATGAAATGTGCAGTTAGTTAAAGCCAGCCTAGGTGCCTTGTCAAGTTTTATTACTGATAAGAATCAGGGAGTCAATTCAATCAGTTCCATAGCAATAAATTATTATGGAATACTGCTTTTTAAAGATGTTTAGGTGCTCAGAGACATAACAAGCCTTCAGATACCTTCAAAAGCATTGTCTTTGTGTTACCAACAATATATATTCTTGTATCAAATACTGCTGTCATTATACATAGAGCAATGTGAGTGAAATCCCGGTTGCAATGTGTGACATCTGATTGCAATAGCTTGTTTGCTGTAATTGAGAACATAATTTGTTATATGGCACAAAGAATGATAAGATCACAGTGAAATACTTAAATTTTAGTTTATTAGTCATTGTCTGGGAATTGCTGTAATTTAGATTTTTAATGGAAATGCAGTTTTAGTAAGTCCTGTGAAGTATGTTCTTTTCCAATTGGCAAAGAAACAAAATCAGACCTATGATGTTAATTTCACTTGATTCATGTTTGCAAATAGCTGAGATTTATTCTTGGCATAAGAAATAATCAGCAATAATCTACATTTTCATCTGAATTATTTGGATTGTTTCCCTTTTAAAATAGTACTATCTTTCTTCTTTAGGCCACCACTGAATTTTACAAATCAGGAACAATCAAAGCCAATGTTGCAATAGGCAACATCTGAATATTCCCAGATTATTTTAATTAAAAAATTTACCTTAAAATTAAGTAATGTTTATATCAAATAAAACTAGTGATGAAGGTATGTGGCCTATTGTCATTGGATGTTTTGTTAGGTAATTTCTGAAAATATAGGAAAAATTAAGTATGTCCAGGATCAACAGTGGAAGCTAATGTGAACTGCTGAAAGTATGACTTATTGCATTGTGTCCAAAACAAGCAGATGGTAAGTGATAGAAAGAGGACAGATACTATTTAGGGCTCAAAAGGATTTGGCTTCCAAACTTTGGGAAAGTCAGGCTATGGTGTAGCAAGTAGTAAGGTCAGGCTGTATAAAAGTGAAATTTTAAAGAGATGGTAGCAACATCCAAGCATATCCAAAATATGGTGACATAAATACGATAAACAGCTGATGCAATCCACACAGCACGACACATACTGAAATCTTCATTCTGCCCAAATCGAGAAGCCAAATGGATGCATATTATTTTTCTTTAAAGGTGGGACATGAGTTCCAGTTAAACAAATATTATGCAGCACCTTATTCAACATGCTGTAACGTGTTGAAGAGAATTTCCACAAAAATATCGAAGGTCTCCTAAAGCATACAAATAAGTGATAGGTCAATAGCTTTCTACTCTGTAATCATACTTTCACCCAGGCTTTTCCCTGAGTTCTGAGCTGAACTGAAGAAGTGCTGCTGGATTCACAATTTAGTCCAGATGGCATTTGTTATAATATTCAGAAAGCTGGAAATCTTTCCTCCTTTAACTCATGCATTTCTTCAGACCTCTGTAGAGAATTGCCCCTCACATCCACAACACCAGAAGCAGGGACAGAGTGCTGTATGTGATTTAATACTCTGTGTAATGTAAAAGATTTAAACATACAAAGTTATTTTATTAACTTAATAATTAATAATAAGTTATTATTTAAGCATTTAAAACTATAACACTTCAAGTTTTTTTAAAGAAAGCTTATTCAAATAAAACAATACTGCCTTTATCAGTTTAGGCTGAGTGCAGTCACTAATAACTGCATAAGAATTTTCATCATAAACTTAGAGATATCAAGTGTAAACATTTTCTTTTATACCTAATTTAAAAATCCAATTGTAGGTATCTATACATAGACAAGAATATAAAAATATACAATATCAGTACATTTTATGGTCTGATTTATGGCCTTGACCATCATAGTTTCTGAATCACTGGAAAAGAAGATTGTAAAAAATGATCTTTTGAATATGTGGAAAAAATATCAGCAATAAGGTAAGAGGGAATAAATAGATTTTAGAAGGAAATTCCTTAAAACAGATGTTCAAATTGTGTTCTGCTGTCCAGCTCAAAAAACAAAGAAGTCAAACTGCATCAGACAGAAATATGCTGTAAAAGAATAAAAAAAGCCAACAGAAAACAAGGCCAAGCTGAGGACCTTCAGTGGTTAAGATTCAAAATCTTTCAGGAATGATTGCTTCCCCTTTTTTTTACTAAAGGAGTTGTACAATAAAGTAATCAGAAATGATGTGGCAGTCTATTTCTAAGCAGTGCTGATGATTACATTTTGTGCAATAAGAGCTATGGAATGTGTTTGTAACAGAAGGTGAGGTTAACAAAGGCCTATTGTGCTAATGCCATTTTGCATACTCCCACCATAAACAAAAACATTAGAAATCAAGCCAAGAAGAACAGAAAAGATAAGTCAGATTATGTTAATGCTGGTGTTAATCAGAGATGTTAAAGGATTAGGTATGATTATTTTTGATACTCACCATGTCAGAGTGAAAGAAAGAAAAGACATTGGAGTTGTATAGAAAGCCCAGCTAGCACTACACGAATCTGTCAGTTTGTAGACTTCACTGATACCATCTGTGTGTGTCTAGTTTGACAAGGGTTTCCTTTCTAAGGAAACTCTGTTTAAAAACGAAAACATAGATATGCCCCTCTGGGTAAGTACAGTGATTCTGCTAGCCAATGGCAGTAGGAGGTGCTCCTTAGTAAGATCTCTCAACCCAGGCCATTTTCCATAGT
>VZTM01009238.1:0-31810 GCA_013400555.1 Jacana jacana | reverse complement strand
CGTGTGCCTGGGTTTCATCAATGTTTTTACTCAAGTCAACAACATAAATCCATATTTATGTTATCTGAGCAGCTCTGTGTTATAGCTAGTGTCTTCCCTCTTGGGATTTTTTCCTAATGTATTGATGTGTTGGGTCCTGATTTATCAAACCATCATCTACTCTACTCAAGCTGAAGACTTGCTCTCCCTTTCATGTTTTCTATGAAAGCTCTGCAGATAAGCAGTGTGGGAACTGTACAACAGCATGTAAATATGAACTGCAGTAAACAGTCACTTGTGTAAATATGTGAAGGTCCATAAAATGTGAATACAGACAGAAAAATGGCCATTAGTGTTTGGCAATTACACAATGCAAGCAAAAATTTTTAAAAACAGACCACTCTGAGAACAAACACGTAGGTGTTCCTACGTTATCCCAAATTGCCTGCATCATGAATAGAAGAAAAATGAAGTATGAACTAAGACCTGGCTTATTATTAGTCTGTACTCAAGAACATATATGGCAGGAATGAAAAAGCAAAGATTTAAACTCAGCCACATACATCGCTGAAAGTGAAAGGGGGACAGGAAATGTGTATATAGACCCTTTTGGTTCAGAAATGTTTATCTAACAGTGCAGTTATTTCAACCATCTCACCAAAGCACAGAAGCAGTACTGCCACACGCCTGTATTCATATGTTGTCAAGTCGTTCTTTATATTCAAAATTGTTCCTGGTAAAACTTCTAATGACTCTTTAAATAATGTTTGGTAAAAAAAATGCCATCATTCAAGCATAACTGTAGACATTTGTGTTCTTTTATAATAAACAACTTCATTTAATTTTATGTATAGATATATTAGGAAAATTCCATGTAGCTGGAAAATACAGAGAAGTAATAGCCTGACATCAGAGTCAAACCTTTCTGCAGTATCATCAGCTTGAGAATGCAAAGGTCATTCTCTTCTGGTATTGAGGCAGGTTTCTTATTGATTGTTTCTATGGCAGAAAAAAAGATCAGATTAAAATAAAAGAGTTTCTTAGTCTCAAGAAGAAATGAAAAATCGCTCTTAGGGGGAACAAAAGAAAGGCACTCAAAATTACTGTATTATGCCAAATGCAGACAGTTTCAGCTCCGTTTGAAAGATCCATTCACGTAATCATGAAAGAAGACTTTTTAGGAGAGGTACGATAGTAATAAGTGTTTTGTCTAAAAATAGGCCCTTAATATGCATATTAGATGAGATTAACATTGCCACATAATTGTTTTGTTCTACTTTAGATTATTTTGTGCAAATGTCTGTTTCCAAAAAAAAAAATAATTCAAGCAACAAAGAACTATCCAGAAGCCCAGAAAATCATCAGAAAGAAGCTGAAACTCTCTCTCCCTGTATTTAGATAACATGTGGGCTCTCTACCTGGAGTGTTCCTCTGCTCTTCAATCGACATTGCATTGAAAGGAAATCTCTGCCAACAATAAAGGAATCATAATTTGCAGGGTATCTACACTCCTGGTAAAGAGCCACCCTTCAAGAGGATTATTCTTCTGGAAATAGTAATATAGTACTATAAACTATGCCATGTGACTGTTTTTTCCCCAGCCACAATCCCCATTTTCATCCTAATAGCGTGAAAAAAGCCTTCCTTTGTTCTTAACGGTCACACCGTTTGTTCTGTATTCATACCTGTGCTTAGGGTCTAAATGATACAATTATCATAGGCAATGCTTAAACTGACCCACTCCTTTCAAATGAGATAAACTGAACCCTACTTAAACACATTTTCAAAGCAACAATTACTTTAATAATTAGTACCACTTTCAGGACAGGGGAATTTTACTTAAGTCTGACTTTATAATTAGAAGGCATACCCGGTATGTATGAGTTCACCCCTTATTGAGAAGATACACACAAAGCCTGTGAAGCTCTACCTGTAACTCTGAAAGTAGCATGTAAGTGGGAATTAACTGCTGCACTGATTTGTAGCTGTCTGTCTGCCCAGTGATATACAAACACACTTGCACATGTACCAAAATCTAGCCCAGGATGAATAGAGTAATATTTCCTCTTAATTAGCTTGTGGTCTAACAAGTAATACCCAAACTGTGTGTAAAATGTTATCAATGGGAAGTTCACTTAAATCCATTTTTGTCACAGGATAAGATTTTTCAGGTCTAATTAGCTTTCAAAAATTAGTTCATTAAAAACACAACATCCTTACGATTCCAAATCATAACTATGATGGATGTCCTGAATTTTAAACTGTCTGAAATTGCAAATAGGCAGCTACTGTTTTTTTCAGCAGTATTAATTACCTCACCTAACTCCATGAGAATTATGTAGCCAGTACCTTTCAGTGTTGCTTATTTTTCAGTTTCACAGGTTAAATTTCTGTATTTCTACTCAGTTAAAATTATTTCAGGACTGCAAGTTTTACCAGCAAACCTGTTCCAGTGTGGGTTCCTCTTTCCATGGGGCCACAAGCCCATCCTGCACTGGAGCAGGCTCCCCATGGAGTTACATCCACATAGGCTTCACATTGGGTTACATTGGGCACATTCACCTGCTCCAACAGGAGTTCCTCCACGGGCTGCAGGTGGGTGTCTGCTCCACTCTTAACCTCCATGGACTGATGGGGGACAGCTGGCCTACCTTACCACAGTCTTCACCACAGGCTACAGGGGAATCTCTGCTCCAGCATTTGGAGCACCTCCTGCCCTTCCTTCTTGACTGACCTTGGTATCTGCAAGGCTGTTGCGCTCACTCCTCTCTTCTGCTGCAGTTGCTGTATTTTACAGTAACTTTTTCTCTAGGATATATTATCCCAGAGATGCTGCCACCATTGCTCATAGGCTTGGCTTTGTCCAACAGCAGGTCCATCTTGGAGCTGGCTGGCATTGGCTTTACTGGACTGCTGCTTCTAGCAGCTTCGTCTAGCAGCTTCTCAAAGAAGCCACCCCTCTAGACCCCCACTACCAAAACCTTGCCACACAAACCCATTCCATTTGTTAACCATGCATTATTCATACTGCACAACTTGTACCACTGGTTATTGTGTTCATAGTGAGGTAACATGAATTAGCTGAATAAAGAGCACATAAACACAGATACTACAACTCCTCATTAATGCACATTATTCACAAGCACTGCTAGTGAAAATGGTATGCTCAGTAATGATATTTTCAAAGGGACTATCTCGACAAATGCTCAGCTGCCACACTGTGTAACCCTTCACAAAAAACTATATTTTGTAATCAAAATATTAATACTGTAGCACTTTGATGACAATTGCAAAGCTCCTTCCTGCTAGGTGATGGCAGTATGGAGACTGCAATCCCTGCCACAAAGACCTGAAACCAAAAATTTGAGCCCAAAAATTTGAAACCAAAAAAGAGCCAGGGAGGGGGGGGGAGGGTGAGGTGGGGAGCGGGGGCGAGATTGATAAAAATAAGATGGAAGGGACACCATTCCAGGACAGCCAAAGTCGATACTTAGAAACTGCCTCCTTCTATCTTGTTTTCTTTCTGAAAGCCCCTCAGCAGTTTTTCAGAGGATGTAGACAGCAAATTTGTTGACAATGGGTAACTCAATGCAGAAATGGAAGGGAGGCTTCCACCATGTCATATCTCCATAACAATGTCCATAAGCAAGCTGCTTCACAGTTCTCTGCAAGCTTTACGGGCCACTGCTCAAATAGCCCTGTTCCTTAGCATTAAATAATAATATAATCAACAATAATATATGGTTGAATGTCATAATAAATTGAGCCAAGCAGAAAACTCCAGTTTATGGAGCATCTACAAATTTCTGAACTTGGTTTACTTGCCACGTGATTATTTTTTTGTCCAAATTATCTGAAACAAAAGAGTTATAGGCTTTCAAACTCTTGTCCTCTGACCTTTGAAGAAACTGATAGATGGATAGCAGAGCAGAAACCACACAGGTCCCACCAGAGTCTTGCATGGATCCCATCATAAATTTACTGTAATTCAAGCACCAGAATGAAACCTGCCACTTCTCTAAATGGCAAATTCTGTGGAAAATACTTTTTCTGATTATGCTTTACAATACCATGCACATGATTTTTGAGGGCTGAGATGTTACTTATTATACTTCAGTCTGATAATGTTTGTGGGTATTATAAACACCTGATATGCCGTCTTCTGCAATACTTGTGGACATCACTACTGTAATTAAGCACTTATATCTGCCTAAGATGGGTAACAAGCTGGAACGGTAGCTGAACAAATTAGTGTTCTAGTATGTTTATCCTGCTGCAGGGTTTTTTTTTGCCTGACAGCACCAGCTGGGTTTGGAATCATAACCACTGTTTATATTGCAACTTAGAATTTCTAGAATTTCTAAGCTTCAATGTGCCTTATGAAATGATCACTGTTTCAGGAGGAGTAGAGAGACTGTCTTCCCTTAGTGAGCTGACACAAGCTCCTATGCTCTGGCAGCCCACAACTAACAATCCCTTGGCATTTTGTATTGAAGCTGTCTGGAATTAAGGACCATTGTATTAGAATAAGTGCTGCTGGCATGAGGTCAGAGTGAAAATGTCTCTTCTTCTTTACAGGTTGTTCTTATCTATGAATCAATGCATTATAACTAAACGGACCTGATTTTCTGATGAACTGTCTGGAAATTTACCACTAGCAGGCCTGCTTGCCACACAGTATATCTTTATTTACACATGTGAAAAAGAGTGTAAAATGCTGACATTCCTTGTTCAACTACCTCCAACTATACACATTTTTATTTACTGTAGAGAACTCAATGATGAATGGCCTTTCCTTCTATGGGAATGTCAGATACCACTAAGTACTATGTATTCTTTACAAGTTAATCTCCATACAGTCCTTTGAAGAGTTTCCTAAGGCAGCCTAGCTGTGAAGATGGCATCTGCTTGATTAAAGGATAGCAACTACAGCCTTTTATATCACCAGTAGCAAAGCCTGGCTAAGGGAGCAGAGGAAACTGCTGTCATCAGGACTTTGTTTTCTCACATGAGAACTTCCCCAGAAAATGCACTGAGGAGAGAGATTAGCTCTCTCTCTCACTAAAACCCCAATATTTTCTAGTGTGCCTTCCACCTCCCCCTTGGCATGGTAACTAAGGAGTCATAATTCAACAATAATCCTAGACAGTTGGCTTCATCAGCAACAGGTCCCTACACTGTATTAGACATGGCTAAAAAGTGACATTTTAAATTCCAGGTAAATCTACTGAACTTAATATGGTCATAAAGCCACACAAATAACATCAGAGTTAAATCCTGAAACCAGAGTAAGATAATAAATTCAAATTTTTGCAATTGACCTCTTAGACAGATTTCTTTTGCATTATATAATATATTTTATTTTGCAAATAGACAAAAGGAGAAAATATTTATCAGTATAGTTTTATGTTAAGTGTAGAAATTATATTTTTTTTCCTTATAAAAATAGTATGTCTCTTGCAAATGAATAAATATAAAATCTGGATTTAAAACTTCAATATTTGTGCACATTTTGAAGACAAAATAGCCAAAGTTCAAATAAATCAGGGGCATAATAAACTAATTTTCTTGACTGACTAGACATTCAGGCTGCTGAGGCAAGACACAGTCATTCCTACTATTGCTGTAGCCATCTGTTTCCCTCTGTCTCAGAGCAAGAATGATGCCTGATTAATGCACTTCATGCAAAAGCATAGACTTTACAAGAAGTGACCTGTAATTATTTATGAATAATTGTCTCATGAAGAAATTACTCAGTCTACTAATGTAGAGAAAGTGTCACTAACAAACTGGTCAGGCCAAAAGTGAAGGCTACGTGCACTTTTTCTAGCCCTTAGGATTTAGGCCAGCATATAACATTTATGCTCTGGTGAGATCAACGTTACTTGTGAACCAGTCACTATCTCGGAGAGAACTTTCCAGACCATGATTATAGGCAGTGTTATATAAATAGCAAACTTTCTTTTTCTGTGGACAAATGTGCTTTAAAAGGTACATTTAACTTTCTGGTACAAACCAGTACACAGATTCATATACGGACCCCAGTACTGATGCAGAGAAAAGCAATGAAAAACATCCCTTCTCTCCCTGCAGCACAAGCAGTCGCCATTGCCCATAATATCCTGCATTAAGTACAGTCGTGGAATTATTCCTATTTTGCTCTTTGAGTGAAACAATGAACCAGTGGGTTTATGGAGAAGTAAGGAAACAGAACGGGATATAACTCTATGTGCACAAAGCTTCATATTTCGAATTGTAGAGCATTCTCTCAGCAACAAGGATACTCAAAGAGATGAACAGGAAGTGCAGGGTCAACAAAGAAGGTAGGAGAGAAAAAATAGGATAAAAGAGAGAGGAAGGGAAAGGGGAAGGGGNGGGAGGAGAGGGGAGGGGAATGTGATGTTGTGTTCATTGAGTAATTTCAATGGATGCTAAAAGCTCTCTCAATCAAACCAATATCTGCAGTTATTGTGATAGACTATCACATGTTTTTTTGGCTTTACCAAATTAATTGTTCATGAGTCATTAATGTAGCTCATGTATGGTGGTACATATTGCCCGTTCCTGAAATTGTTTATGTGTCAGGTTGACTTACATCAATTCTGTTGCACTAAGGCCTGCCTACTGTGATAGTTAAGAATGTCCAACCTGTCCACTAATTATGGCCGAAGTGCAGAACAACCTGGAATATCATGGAACTGTCTTGAAGCCAAAAAAAACTTGAATCTTTTCTAATATCTGTTAAGAGACTCCTTAGAGATTCTATTTGAAGGGAAAAGTCAAGGTTGCACTACAGGAGAAGTTGTTCTGGACAGTAGTTACAAATTGAGCTATCAGACACTCTCAGATCGTGTGGTGATATCAGATAGGGAAAGAATCCTGGGAGAATAAATTGGAAGGATGGAAAATGAGCCCTTTCTTAGGAGAGCTTCAGCATGGCAGAGACAGTCAGAGTTGATGGCATTTGGAGAGAGAAGAGAGACTGGATCCAAACTGGAAGCATGGTAATATGAGGACAAAAGAGAATATATTTTTTTTTGCCATAATACAAATAAGGTAACAAAATGATATAATTCCTTTTTCATCCTTCTTGCCCTACCAGCAATCTGCCATTAGATGACAACTGGGCTTTTTCTAATTTCTAGGTTTAAAGAATAGCTCGTTTTCTTCGCAGCTTTGGCCAGCCTGCCAAAACTTCCAATTAATTCCAAATAAAGCATTCTCTTGTGTAGCATGAAAACACCTTACAGGGGCTTGAGTATATTAAGTTTCTGCACACAAGTCAAAAAGTCCACTGACAGCAATATCTTTCAAATGCAATCAAGCTGGGTGAGAATTGAATCAGAAAACTAGAATCCAGGTGGTCTATATCCTCCCATCTCAAACCTACTGAGCTATCATTTTCTCTACTAACTGCTCCTTGAAGTCAGAATTTTAGTGAAGTTTTGCAGTTGCTGACTAGAAATCCTAAAAAATGTAATGAAGTTAAACCCAGCACAGCAAGAAAGAGTTAAGCAGGACTCCACAAAAATAATACAAGTATATACAATTGAACAGATGACATTTGCCTGCCTGTTTTCAAAGGATACTCTAGAGTGTAAGTCTCTATTGCATCCATTTGAACATTGGCATAAGATTCTTCACGCATGATGAAATAAAAATGCTCTTAAATTATTAGTTAGGATGAAAAATTATTTCCCCAAACACCCCAGTCTCTGGAGGTAGCCCATCCAGGGAATTTTGGTAGGGATAATGTAATACATTATCATCTAGACATTCCAAGGCATGTATTCCTATACAACATTTAATGCAACTTTTAGCATTTGTTTTAATTTTTTGTAACTATGGCTTTTTCTTTGCTCCTTCTCCTACAATTCGTATCAGTAAATCATCGTTTTATCAAACAGACTATAAAAGTGACAATTTTTCTTTTACTGTCAGATATAGAAAAAATAATATGCAAAATAATGTTTTCCAATTCACTCATTTTTTCCGCTGTATTATCTCAATTCTTCTGCTTTTATGCTTTATGAAAATTGCAAAAAGAAATCAACATACACTACAAGCTTTGCAGTGCTAACATTTTATTGTGCTATGCTGCTTTGGTGAATTTCAGCAAGAAAACCAAAAAATCTTTCTATCAAGGGATGGGATGGTCCTTATGTTTAATTTCAAGTTGGTTACAAAGTCAATAGTTGCAGAGGTGTTTCAAAACTTTTCCCTTTAAAAACCAGAGAAAACAAGCTCTTCCACAACTAATGGCTGAGGTAAAATGTTATCCAACAGTCATATAAAACTCAGAGGATTAATTTACTTTTAGATGTCATGGGCCCTGAAGGACTAATTTGCTAACTAGCTCACAGAAATAATGCTAGAGGTCACGTGATCTTTACATTAAAATGTCAAGAAAATAATTTCCCGGGAACCTCATTAGCACAAAGGAACATAGTATACAGTACAACCACCCACATTTTCCAGCCCAGATTTTCATTATTATTTTTTTAACTTATTTATTTAAATTTGATAGTTTGAGTATATAAAAAAGTGAATTAATATTTAATTTTGCAGAGTATTTTATTGCCATACTTGCACACTATTTAATAGAAAAACAAGTAGATAACTGAAATAGTTGCTAATCATCCAAATCTTGCCAACCCACTCAAAAGATAAGGAACAAAACATGAGGTGTTCCCTCTGATATATATAGGAGAAATATGACAATTTACTTGAGCCTCACAAGACTTGTGGAGCTTATTCAATAGCTCGTGCACTCCTTCTTTAAGGAGAAGCCATAGGGAGGTGCAACCGTGCCAGGAATTCAGGCACTTTACGGTGTGCATTGTGCACTATTATTAATGGTCATCTTTAAAGCTTTAGAGTCAAGAATTCCAGTGCTATGAAATACAAGAATGAAGTCTGTTGTGTCAGTTTTATCTGAACCCACTGTTTGGGCATATTATTCTATACTCGTTAATTACATGAGCACACACTGTTTTTCCAGCAGAATGCCTGCCTCAGGGCACAATATGGATGTGGCTCTCTTACTGAGCAGCCAGTCAATATTTTGTGTTATCCTTGTTGTTTGAAGTGCTTTATTTACTGCATTCTACTCAAACCCAGCTCTGAATACTGACATTACCTTTCCCACAGATTTTTCTATGATGCAATTAAGTATAGTGTTTGATTTTTTCATAAATATGAATTATATTATTTTTACAATGTATCTGAAAAATTGGAGGATGGTATTTACAGATCACACACTTGAACTTGGAAGGAAACTTCTAATTTCTAAGTCACTTTGCTGCAGTCTGATGATCAGGGGAGACAAAACCTGTAGGAAGAGATAGTACTACCCCACGACCAGACAGCTGTTTACCAAGCACGCAGGTTCATCTCATTGTAGCCTACAATACTGTTTGGCTATTTCCAGTTTCTGCTTGTTCCTCTTCAGTTAGCATTATGATATCACCTCCTGCCTTTTTTTTTACCCAGCTGTGTCCAGTTCTTCCTGCTGTCTAAGTTCCTGTTTCCAGTTTAGCTCTCTTTCGGTCCTTGCTCTGGCCCAATTTCTTGCCTTTAATTTTTCTGTAACTGTCTCTTGCTTCAGTTCATGTATGATTAATTCCTCTGTGCCTGGACTTTCAACCTTTTGCCAGTTTTATGTGTCCTTTAAATTTAGTCTCTCAACTAACCCTTTGTTGCTCTGCAGGTCTGCACTCAGCCTCACCAACAGCTCTACTCCAGCTGTTACCACCGCTTTTATGATTGTTTTCTCACATACGTAGATGCATTTAGTGAAATATACACTCAATGCTTAATGCTGAAAAAACTGTTTAAGAGCTATATCCAACATAACATTTTGGCAGTCAAGGAGAAACTATCCTAGCAAAACCTTGCCCTCTTTCACATCTCTCCATGAAGGCATAAAGAGTTTAGTTCAGTTACAGTACAGACAGAGTCTACGCAATAGCCTTTAACTGCACTGAAACAGTCTCATCAAAAGTACAACAGAAATTTTACCGAGGCTACAGGACCACCAGTGTAGTGGATACCTCAGCAGGGATCTGGCAAAGGATTCTGTATCCAGATGTGAATATCACTCCAGTCTACAAAACAGGCAAGGAAGACTCAGGGAATTACAGGCCAATTAGTCTCACCTCCATCCCTGGGAAGGTAACGGAGTGACTTATTCTAGATGTCATCTCCAAACATCTTAAAGAACAGGAAATCATTGGAAGTGGTCAACATGGATTTACCAAAGGTAAAATACTTGACCAATCTGATAGCCTTCTATGATGTTTTAACTGGATGGCTGGATGAGGGGGGAGAGAAGATGTAATCTACCTTGACTTCAACAAGGCTTTTGACACTTTCTCTCATAACATCCTCATTAGGAAACTAAGGAAGTGTGGGTTAGACCAGGGGGCAGTGAGGTAGATTGAGAACTGGCTGCATGACAGGACTCAGAGGGTTGTAATTAATGGAGCAGGACCATTGAATTCACCATGTAGCTGTTATCCCTTAAAGACTGCAGTTTTCTATAACAAAGGGTGTCTAAAGTGAGAGTGGATCAAATTTGTTCAGGAGGAAACTATGCAGTGATTGCATTACGAGAAAGATTAAGTGGTTCTGGAAAATATTAAAGAAATACCAGAACTAATTTCTAAATCCTCTCTCTTCATCACATTACAGCTGAGAAATGAAACCTAGTTGTATTATTTCAGTAAGTTTATATTCTTTAACTAAAATATAAAACATTTACAGATTTGTTGCTTGAAGAACAAGTCCACTTCTGTTCTGTGCAGCACAGTTTTTAAACCTGCAGAAGATTTATAATTTGCATTTGCCTCCTGGAACAACACTTTTAAAATCCACATCTGCTCCTGGAATTTTCCTTCACAAAAATAATCAAACTAAACATTAGAAGCTCTCACATAATGAAAAACTCACATGACTGGACAATGCCTTGTTGTGGAATCATCCTTTCTTTTCCACCTTATTAAAACTAACACTTAGTTGGAGCTAGATGTTGAAATAATTTTTCTTCTGTTTCTCATCTCTTTTTCCTCACATAGATTCTCCCATGCTTGGAGCATGGACTAATGATTCAAAACTCAAGTCTCACTTGTGGCATTATTAGGACTTTGATGCCATGTCACATTGTCAAGAAATAACAAAAGTTCTAGTGTAAAGTATGTTTCAGAAGTGGTTGATCCAATAGGACATTTACAGGCATGGTAACATTAAGCAATTGGTCTCTTTCTGTATTTTTGTACACTAAGGTCTTGATGAAAGTTATCCCTGTACTACCAAAACTTTTCATTATCTTAAAGTAGTTACTAACTGCTACAGTTAAAAGTTACAACCTTTCTTAAGCAGCTTCTAATTCAATTCAGTAAATAAAGACACCATCAACATTAGAAGAGACTCTCACAAATTACAATCAGTCTCATGCGTGCATAGATGTTATTATCAGTAAACATCCAAAATATTTGTGTTTTTTTTCTAACAAGAACAGCTCCAATAAGTTAAGCATTTGAGACACATAATAAATGTGAGTGTAGGTCCAAATGTCTACATTATGAGTATGTATTTTTGTTGTGACAATGAACATCTTACTCTCCACCAATATATGGACCTACACACAAATACCTTTATACAGATTTACTGGGATATGAGAAGAAAACATTGGCTTGAGTACAGCTTAGAGGCAAGTACTAAGGAAATACATGTTCATTGTGAGTCATTATGCTTGTTTTACATGACATAACTCAATAATGAATCACTACAGAATCCTGATCACATCTATTTACCATATTCATATACACTCATCAAATTATATTTCAATTTGATCTAATTAAAATGTTTCATATTATTATGTTTTTTTTTTAAAATGGTGTCAAGATGAAAACTACCATTTGGCAATGTCAAATCTAGTCCCAAGATGACAGTGCTATTTCCAAGCTTTGTTGTGAGCAATTTTTTGTGGAGCTCCAGATTTTTTTTTTACTTTGATCCCCACAAAAAAGAAATTACAAACTCAAATGGGAAACTTGCCGTACTAACATTTTAAGGGTGTAATCCCCAGCAGCCTTCAGAGTAGAGCTAGTAATGTTAGAAATATTAAATATTAAATAAGTGCTAGTGTCATAAAAGGAATTGCATGCACAGGGAAAACAGCAGTTCCAGGTAATATCAAGAATTAACATGAGAAGATGTCAAGATGCTGTATGACTGTAATACCTTGGCAACTTGGAAATAACTCGAGACTTAAAAATTTCTTGATAATACAATATGAAAACAAATCAGAGTTCAAAGCTTTGTAGGTTTCTCACCCACAACTCCAGGCATTCCATGAGACCAAAATAAAAACACATTCCTAGTATGGAAAATACTGTTTCTGCATCTGATCTTCATCAAATTGCTGTGCAGTCTGATGGGTTGAGGCAGTGTCACAGGCAGAGACTGTGGGCTGCCAGACACTTCCCCAAAGACCAAAATGGTCTAATGAGTTGCTGTAGTGTGTCACATTTGCAAAACTCACTATATAAATGTTGATGTTAAAAAGAAACCCAGGCAAAGGTCATGATGATCAGCAAGGACAACTAAGCAAAGGAGAGTCACAGTAGAAGGAAAAAAGGTTAAAATAATCTGGGAAGAGAAGCTGATGTCATAATTTTATCCAGTTGAGAGAAGTTTATTGCCAGAACAGTGTAGTGAATCAAGTTTGTTAGTCTGCATATTATAAAATGATGAGACTATGTATATATTAGAAAGGCACACAAAAATTAAATAAGAAATGTAGTATATTGTTTTTATATTGGGAATAAGTGGAGCAATTTCTACAACAAGGCAGCACTCATTTTACTTCACAGCATTTTTAATTGAAAAAAGCAATAGCTCTACAGGCAGAGCTATTGCTTAGAGAGTTGAATGCGAGATGGAAAAGGGATTTGACAGCTACCTAGCGAAGTTCTTCCCAAGGAACAGGGCAAGCTGAAGGACCATAATAGTTCCTTACCATCCTTTAAAAAAGTATGATTTGACTGTGGAAATATCTGAAAAAACCTTCAATAGGATCTTGTTCTCAGTGCTGCCAGTCTTAAGAAATAACAGTGACAGATCATTGACAGCAATACTTAATAAACTACTCGTTGTGGTCTTGCAGCCTGAAAAGTAGAAAATGATAAACAGAAACACTGGCAATAAGAGGAAATTTTATTTTCCAGCCACTGCCATTTTAAAAGGATACTGCTGCTCGCAGATCTTGAGCCAGCCTCATCCTTCCAGTTGCACTTATCCACCAAGAAGTGGGCTCTCAAGGTCATCAAACAATATGCACAATTCCCTCTAGGAAGGTAGAGTGCTGAAATTAGACTGTTCACTTCATAACACACAGCTTTTGAAGTATAAGAGAAACTAACAGATTCGGACAGCACTGTTGGGTGTTCCAGATTGCACTCCACCACCATTGCCTTCCTGCCTGTTTGTCCCCAAAGAAAGCGCGGCTGCAGCCACCGCATGTTACATGACTCTCCTAAAGGCTCTCAGCCATAAGCAAGCTTAATCAAGAGAAGTGTGAAATCACAGCAAAGCCAGTGCTTCCTGTTTTGCAGATGGTGAGCTGCCAGAAAGGATCAGCCCAGACTTTAATTGCAAGGCTGATAAGAAAGGCAGGCAAGATGGGAAGGTGCGTGTTGTGGTGTGGGCAGACTGTCACGTAACAGTGAGGCTGTTCCACATGCAGGCCCGTATGAATCAACATGTACTAAAAAAATGACACCATCCATGATTTTCCACACTCCAGAAACAGAGAGATAAAGAACCTTAGCTGTTTGCCCTATGCACTGGGTGCTGAAGGCACAGTTCACTGAGATAACTCCTAATGGCATGGAGTGGGGGGTCACTTGTGTGAAGTAACAACAGTGTGGTGTGTTTCCTTTAGGATGGGCTGATCAGTGGTGAATCCAGGAAAGAAGGCCAACAGCAACACGCATCATCTGCAGTGCAGACAAAAGGTGGCAGTGGTCTCTTGCACGTGGGCAATCTGCTGCTTGTTCACAGGGCCAAGCTGCTTAATGGCACTGGTCATAGCCTCATCAATATAAGGCAAACTTCTTTGAGTTTGATTGCAAATTTGGTAAGATAATACTCTTAAGGTTTAAAACTTAAAAGTAGCATCCTTTTTTAACTTGTTCCAGGAAGATATAGAGTTAGTCAGGTGTGTGTACACACATGCACTCATATATACATGCTTTTGTATATTTAATACTCATGCACTAGACACACATGTACATATCCTTAAAAAAGAACATAGAATACTTTTTTTCTTTAGGAATGGATTTTACCCTAAGGCAAGGAAATGTCCTATGTCACTCTAAGAAAATTTCAAAGACACAATTGTGACTTGTACAGCTGTGTACTTCTCATCCTTGTCTCACTTTTCTACATGGGCCGGTAGTGACATAGTCGTGCTTATACTTATACCTCCCTGGAGCAAGGAGGCATGTGTCTTTAATGCTGAAAGAATCAGAGGAATATGATACCAACTGCCTGTCATTGAAACAAGCAGAAAGTAAGTCAATAATCACCAAGGTAGTTGAGTGAAGTATAAAATCCATACTTGACTGAAGAACTGTCCAAAAATGCCTGAAGTATTGTGACCTTGATGTTTGCCTTGTAAAAATCAACTTCACGACATAAGTGCTAGGAAATCAAAGGTTTCTTCATCTAACAAAAGTATGCCAATGTGTGAAACAAAACGTTTGTGGAAGTGGCTACAGGCACTAAGCACCTAGCTGTTGCTCTGGGGTTTCTATATGAGTTTATATTTCTATTTGGGTTATATTAGGGCCTGGAGCATAAATCTTATGAAGAGCGATTGAGGGAGCTGGGACTGTTTAGTTGGAGGAAGAGGAGGCTGAGGGGAGACTGCATCACTCTCTACAACTACTTGAAAGGACATTGTAGAGAGCTTGGTGCTGGTCTCTTCTCACAGGTAACTAGCAATAGAACAAGAGGGAATGGCTGCAAGCTGCAGCAGGGTAGGGTTAGGCTGGACATTAGGAAAGAATTTTTCACAGAAAGAGTGGTCAGGCACTGGAATTGGCTGCCCAGGGAGGTGATGGAGTCACAACCCCTGAATGTGTTTAACAGTTGTTTAGGTGTGGTGTTGGGGAATGTGGTGTAGAGGAGAACTTTGTAGAGTAGGGCTGACGGTTGGTCTCGATGATCCCAAAGGTCTCTTCCAACCTAAATGATTCTATGATTATATGGGATTTATGTTTCTATAATGCAGAAGGGATAATATCATGCACAGCTATTTGTAAATGTCGCTAATTTAAGAGATCGTTTTTATATGCTAGCTTCAGAAGATAACACACACAAAAACATTCCATAAACTAAGTCACTTAGATCATGCAAGTATTTTGTACCAAAACACATTACTTGCAAAACAGCAGAGCAAGTGAAATACTCAAAATCTGTGCAACAAAAAGGAGACTATCTCCAAACAGAATAAATTTCAAACACTTCCAAACAGAATCTTTTTCTCTAGGGAAACAGACTGGAGGCATGTAATATCTTAATACAGTACATATTCAAGGACTTTGGCCTATTCGTATTAGGGCTGGAAAATCTAAATCAATAACACTTTTAAAAAAATGATCCTCTGTTACAATCGTTGATTTTTTCAGTGTATATAAAAGAGACGTTCAGTATTTCTGGAGACGACTGTTGAACGAGAATTCCTCAATGTACCCTTGTAATCAATACACATGACTTTTTCTGTAAGTCTACCAACTCAGCCTGAGTCCCAGTTGTAGGATAATGTCTTGGACCAAGTACATTGAAAAGTAATAGCAATATTACAAGGCGTCTTTTATCCTATTGCTTTTTAGGAACTTGAATACATAACAGGTCATGCTCATCTTAATGCTTAAAGAGGTAACTCAGAGTGAGATTTCCTTTTACTTTTATTTTTTCCTCATCATTCATTCTGTGCTTTAAGGTAAACCATGGGATCTTGCTGTCAAAGATAGTAATGTTTTTTGTAACTGAATCTGAAGAGTGTCTCAAAGTCTATTTAATATTTAAAAAAAAAATTCAAGATCCTTGGAAGAAAATTCCTCTTTTAATATTTCAATAGAGAACTGAATATCATCTTTACACCCCAAGGTGGGGAATGCATTTCAAAATTTACATCATATTAGACAATACTTGTAACTCTGTGGGCAAAAAGAAGAGGCTTCATGGTGTAGCTGGAAAGCTGCCTAGCAGAAAAGGACCTGGGGGTGCTGGTGGACTACCATCTTAACATGAGCCAGTGGTGTGCCCAGCTGGCTGCAAAAGCCAACAGCCTCCTGGCTTTTATCAGGAAAAGCATGGCCAGCAGGAGTAGGGAAATGATCGTGCCTCTGTACTCAGCACTGGTGAGGCCTCTCCTCGAGTACTGAGTTAGGTTTTGGGCCCCTCACTACAAGAAGGACATTGAAGTGCTGCAGCACTTCCAGAGAAGAATTACCAAGCTGGTGAGGGCTCTAGAGAACAAGTCCTGTGAGGAGAGGCTGCAGGAACCAGGCATGTTTAGTTTGGAAAAGAGGAGGCTGAGGGGAGACCTCATTGCCCTCTACTACTACCTGAAAGGAGGTTGTAGAGAAGTGGGTGCTGGCCTGTTCTCCCAAGTGAATAATGACAGGACCAGAGGAAATGGTCTGAAGTTGCAGCAGGGAGGTTTAGACTGGATATTAGGAAGAATGACTTGACTGAAAGAGTGGTCAGGCACTGGAACAGCCTGTCCAGGGAGGTGGCCTAGTCACCATCCCTGGCGGTACTTAAGAAACATGTAGATGTGATGCTTCAGCATATTTTCTCGTGGCTTTGTTTGTAGGGTTTATTCTGTGTGTATGGTTGGACTTGGTGATCTCAGAGGTCCTTTCCAACTATAACGATTCTGTGATTCTGTGATTCTGCAATGGATAATTAGCTGGCCAGACCTCATTATGAAACAGTAATGTTTCATAATGAAAAAAATTACTTCGTAAAGTTCTTAGACCTTAGCTCCTTTTCCTCTTTATCAAACAGAAAAAATAGTGTTCTGCGGTAGTATTTATTACTCAGATATATTTTATGATTTTCTATTTAATTTAGTCCTTCTGTCACTGCTAGTTTACATTGCTTTAACTAGCTAGTATTCTTTTAACAAGGAAAAAAAATAAAGTTTGAAAGCAAGTTCTGGGAATTTAACAATTCCCAGAATGTCAATGAAAAATCTGCTTTAAAATACAAAAACAAACAAACAAAAAAATAATAGAAAAAAAACTATTAGCTGTTTCTATAACAGGTAGAAGCATAAAGTCTTCATCTAAAAGTTTTAACTGCATCCAGACACATCTATAACGGGCAGCTGCTTTTCTTTTTGCAACAGTAATGCAAATGAAAAATTTGCAATAGTAAGCCTTACTGAGTAAAATTATGTTATATTTTGCACACTGCATGCTAAATCTTGAACAGAACCCGATCCCCAACAGAGTTGCAAACACTAAGAACAACAACACAGACTTTTGTACAAACTTGTAGATTTCACAGACTATACTTGGTGACTGCTTACTAAAGCTCTCAGCAAGCAGGCAGGACTTCTAGAGAAAAGATCATGAAATACAGGCTGAAGATTTTCCTGCTACATTGCAGTTAATTCTTGGGGAAAATAAATTGAAGCTATACAAAACAGTAATAGTAACTGGGACATGTTTGTGACTACAGTCACAGTGCAGGCTACAAAAACAGCCATTCAAAGTGATTTAGTTCAAATTTGTCCATACTTTTCTCTATATTTAGGAATAACCCTTTACTGGATGAAGTAGGAAAGGAACAATAGAATAAAAATGACAGCACTGAAAGTAAAAACTGGCAGTCAGTAGTCTACATCGATCAAAAGGACAGCAGAGATTAAGCAAAGGAGACTATGATTTTTTTGGTCCTCATTTTTTTTCCACAGTGTGTCACTGCATATAATTATGATTCATAATTAGCTTTTGATTACATTACCAGAAAGGATAATTAAAATATCAGGATGCATCCCCCTATAAAGAGTTTTTCAAATCATGTTGTGACATTCTGTGGCTATCCAGAAATTTTTTCTTTGGCTTCTCACCAGTCAGTGTTGGTTGATTTCCATAAATCTGACTGTGAAGATTTCACTTGCTTTGAAAAGAAATTTGACCTTAGCCATGTACGTACATGTCTGCAGAATCTTAATCTGAAAGGCTTAAGTCTAAACCTACCATGAGTTACTTGCAGTGTGTGTTATTCTCTGAGATGTGGAAAATGTTGAGTTACAAAAAATACCTGCAAGCAGGTAAGCAACCAGCCACCTCACACCACTTGTATCTGATCACGCATGCATGAGTCACAACTAAGATGCTGATAAAGCAGTAACAACACAACGTTTGAACAAAGGTTATTGTTTGTAGTGCTAGAGAAAAACATGGTGGAAAACCATCACTGCCACACCCAGCTGCCATCCCTTCCTCTTCTTACCCTATTCTTTATCTTGGTATGTAGCCAACACAAGGGCACTTTAAAGAAACTCTGGTGCTTTCTTCGGGACACCTTGAGGATGAGGACCTGCAGTATCTGAGCAGGGCAGGCAGATCCGAGTGCTGGAAGCAGGGTCCATCCCCATCACCACAAATGGTGAACAAGGACCAGGGTCCAGCCAGGCTGTCCAGCCAGCAGCAGCAGAAGACAGGGTCAAAGACCAAGACTGGGCTAGAAACAAGGCTACAACCTAGGTTTATGGTTTACCCAAGTCTGGGCACAAGCATTACTGCAGCATTGTTGGGCAAGGGACTGACAGACCCAGGCTGAGCTGGGCCATGGGGAGCTGGTAGAAGGTGTCACGGGAGTCTGGTCAGGGCCATCAATCACCTTCTAGTTTGAGGAAGCCTCATTCCTGCTGCTCCCTGGCTCTATTCATAGAGGGCCTATGGCCTAACCCTAAATGTGCCTGCCCTGATTGTTCTCTCATGTCGTATTTTTGCTTTAAAACCAGGAAGAAAATATGGGAGCTATGAAAAGCAATAAAGCAAATGTTCTGACGCAAGCACAGATTTCTCAGAAATACATAATATTGTCAGCTAGGTTTAGTTGCATCTTAGCATCTTTGAGAAAAGAACATGCCACCTGCACTAGAACTGGGTGAGCAGATTAAAGAAAAGTAAAAATGAAAATGATCCACTCACAGAGGATCTTACAGCAAAGAAAAACCTTTCTGTACCCTGCCACATCTGCAGCCCGCCTGACCTCCATGAATATCATACTTCAATAGGCAGTGCAATATTTTTAAGGAGACTTGACTGTCTAAGATGTTTTAAGTTCCTAGATGTATAATTTGGAAGATGGGAGCTCCATGAAAGGAAGCGTAAACGTGGTGTGAAGCAGGTTTCCGAATTTCCTACATCCAACCTGTTCACGGCCTTAAATGGGAACAAACGTGAGTGAAGGAGTAACAGAAACTGCATTTCTTCCTATCTGTAGAACATAGGCTTAGAAGTCAATGACAGATCTGTGATAGTCCAACCTGAAAGCAAGACCCTGTAGAGACTGCTGGGGTGTCTCATGGCCCCTTTGCATGCTCATAGTTTAAACAGTTCAGATCACGGATGGAAATACTAAAATGACAATCTCTCTCCTCTGGCCCAACATGAATTAATCCATTTCCTCAAGACTAAAACTGGCCTTGTTCCCGGTTATCTCCACACAGAGCATCACTGACATTCACATCTGATAATAGTCCTAAGAATGTATATACAGAATCTGTACCAGTGAACAGGAACTGGGATGTAGGGACAAGTATCACTGAAAGTTTAACTTTATTTAAAGGAGGAAATTTTTTTTTTTGATTTAATTGAAGTAGTTTCTTTATTCCCATGCAAAATGGCTTTACTGACAAATCAAGACTTCCTTGTCACTGAACTATGTATTTTCCACTTAACAATAAATAAGGCTTAGCTCACACAAGCGTTAGGAGGAGTTATTTGTATATGTCAAGGGGAAAACAGACTTCATAGGATGGATTTACATACTTTATTTAGTATTAGCATACATTATGACCACTGAGAGTGACTATGCATACAGTGCATACAATGAATTGCATACAATAAATTAGTCTGAGAACAGATCTCTATTTTCACAGAACTTAGGTGTCAGCCCATTAAATTACTGGCACTGATATTATTTATGATATTACACGTTTGTAATTATTTTGAAAACAATCAGTATAATGGATGAGCATTTTCAATTATACAAGTGTGACAGATGGCATTTTAAGGTAAAATAAATAAAATAAGAGGCACCACTTATAATCCAGGAAGTGTTTGTTCTCCAGTATTCTTGTATTTAGCAAGTTCCACATCACTGGAAACTCAGATGAACTCAGGGGAAGTACCATTAGATATATATATATATATCTATCTCCTGCCTTACCCATTTATCTATGATTTGGCTAGATGGCTTCTCAGTCCAATTCAGTGAGTCGCTCAAATTAATTTGCTCTTTCTTTGAGCATCACCAGCATGTATGAGAACGAGTATATAGTCTATAGATTGACTTTAAATTTAATATTCCTGGTACCATTTAGCCATCTCCAACTGACCACTTAGACCACTGTAAACTCACTGATATCAATGGACTTATATCTGAAATGAACTGGGAAGAGAATGAGAGACCAAAAGGGCACTATTGGAATAATATTGTCTTTCGTCATAGCATGTCTCCCCTGAGTGCTTCTATGATCATTTCACTTCACTCCAAACACACATAGTTATAAATAGCTCACAGCATCAGAGAGATGTGCTGGGTAAATGCTGCAAGTTATGAGGCAAATTTACTGCCTCATGAACTCACAGCCAAGTAAAGCTGTCATTTGCAAGAACAATTAAGTCATCATTTTGTTCCATGGAGGGAACCGAGTATTCCTGAAACCTGTAAATTCACAGAAAAGGGAAGTTGGTCATATGTTCAGAATATATACTAACATTTTATTAATACTGAATTAACTTTCAAACGTCAAGCCTGTGTGTACTTTCTTTGTTTCCCAGGATTTGTAATCTAGCCACTATTCTTTACTATGTATACTGTTAAAAGGCAGAGGAAATACAAAAGTATCCTGTGATGTTTTTTTTGTTGTCTGGGCCTGAAGTATACTCTTGAAGTCATACTAGTGAGATATTGCTGAAGAGAGAAAAAAGGACCAACAAATAAGATTGTTATCTCTGAGCCACATATAAATCTGACATTTGGGGATACTATAAAAATTGCTAGTGTGGCCTGATGCTTGTCCAAATGGATATAGGATGATATTATAAAATGCTTCTGTTGCATAACATATCTTCTCTACTCACTCATATAAACCCACAATAAGATCTTTACAGGCTGGCATTTTAATCTTCAGGGAGCCGCAAGAGAAAACTTCACAAGGTATGCTTCCTGAAACATTACGATAATTCACAGATTTTTGTGAACACTGTAGGTACAAGTAGCATGGAAATGTCACCTCCTAATTCTGTAGTTGCCAGAGAATGAAACATCCCCAAACAGTATGTATACCCTGCATTGTGGCAACACAAGTCATCATTTTCCTGAGTCCTATATTAAAATCTCATTTGTCTGCAAGAAATATGCATGTATATCTCTTACACAGAAAACTATAGATATGTGCATAGAATCTATCTTGCTACATGTTAGGTGAAAGGACAACGTTTGGGAGAGATTAAAGAATGAGGCTGAATTGTCCCATTGAACAAGAAAAAGCTTAGTTGGAATGTAAGTGACACTGGCTCTGACATTTTAACTTGGAACAAGAATGTAAGCCTAAACTCCCCTGTTGTCCTCACTGTCACAAAGCTGACCCACAATTCACGTTTAATTAGAAGTGACCTAATTGGACTTCCAGGTAAGGAAAGTCAAGCTAAAGCTGCAGAAATGGATCATATTTGAGTGCTCTGCTTTTAAAAGGCATAAATGCAACTTTTTTGGTGCTACTTGGTTTGTGAACCTGCGTCTAAACTCAAGCAGAGCTCCCAAAAGCAGTGTGGATAGAGCCCTCATTCCTTCCCTTTGGTACTGATGCAGAGTTGCGTCAGGGTGGCACCTAATTACATGATGTTTGCAGCTTCTGGAAGCCAGATGATATGGTATCTAGACTCCGGCTAGTGCTGCCGACTGCTAGAACTGGGAACTGAACCAAAGGCACAAATGTTGGGCCACAACAACCCCATGCCTTGCTACAGGCTGGGGGCAGTGTGGCTGGAGAGCTGCCTGGCAGAAAAGGACCTTGGGGTGCTGGTCGACAGGAGGCTGAACATGAGCCAGCAGTGTGCCCAGGTGGCCAAGAAGGCCAATGGCATCCTGGCTTGCATAAAGAATAGTGTGACCAGCAGAAGTAGGGAGGTGATTGTCCCCCTGTACTCAGCACTGGTGAGGCCACACCTTGAGTATTGTGTCCAGTTCTGGGCACCTCAGCACAAGAGAGATATCGAGGTGCTGGAGCGAGTACAGAGGAGGGCAACAAAGCTGGTGAGAGGCCTGGAGAACAAGGCTTATGAGGATGGATTGAGGGAGTTGGGGTTGTTTAGTCTGAGGAAGAGGAGGCTGAGGGGAGATCTCATCACTCTCTACAACTGCTTGAAAGGGCACTGTAGAGATATTGGTGCTGGTCTCTTCTCACGGGCAATGAGCGACAGGACAAGAGGGAATGGCTGCAAGCTGCAGCAGGGTAGGTTTAGGCTAGACATTAGGAAAAAATTTTTCACGGAGAGAGTGGTCAGTCAGTGGAATCAGCTGCCCAGGGAGGTGGTGGAGTCACCCTCCCTGACTGTGTTTAAGAGCAGATTAGATGTGGTGTTGAGGGATCTAGTGTAGGGGAAAACTTGTGGAGTGGTTGGACTTGATGATCCCAGGGGTCTCTTCCAACCTAAATGATTCTATGATTCTATGATTCTATGTTAGAAAATTTCAGAGGAAAAAAGCTGGTGTAGCTTAGCCTTTTAAGGGCATGGTTTGTTTCTGAGGAAAAGTATTATAAACCCAAAAACATACATAGCACAAATGTAAAACTAATGTGGAAAATTCCTATCTAAAATCCCAACAGAAAGCAATACAAGATTCATGTTATGAACCAGATATCAGAATACACAGCATGTTTTAAATTCTCATTACTGTCGGGGGAGCCATATAAATGTACTAAAAGCCAGAATAGGACCCTTTAAATTATTAATTGTAGTTGCCTAATAATAACTCAGTGAATAAGAAGAAAAATGGTAAAAATGTACTATTAAAAACATATTAAAACAGTAAAACATGTCAAGTGCACTGTACTTCACCAGGCACTTTTCTGTATAATTTATATTTTCATACAAGTATCTTTAAGTAAAATTACACTTTTTGCCCAATTTAGTATTTATGATATCAATTTCCAGAAAGTTTATATGTGTTGCTGAATGCTCATTTCTGAGCACCACATTGATTCTCACAGTGGAAGTAAAGAAGTCCCAGATGTTGGCTGTGGCCACTGTTGACATTTCTGAATTTTAAGAGGAAAAATCTTGTAGATCTGTAAATGACCACTGAAAACTCTGGTTACACAAGAGACAGATTGTGGTAGCAATGGGATGTTTGTTTAATCCAAGTGGAAACAGAATTTAGACTGTGTTGGTACCTTGAGTGACTGTGGTTTAAAAGGTTGCAAGCCAATACAGTAATAAATGACTTAACCTGATCTAAGGGTATGAAGCAAATTCCTAAGACAGACATGCAAACTCTGCTATTTGATCATGTACTTGAAAACATCCTTTTGTTTTTTCAATGCACTGTTATAAGTTCATAACTCTCAGTTCTAGTATAACATAGAAATATTTCAGGGCTTTTTCTGATCATGCTAAAAGCTTCTGTATGATGCTGTTATAATGTTACAAACATCACAAAAACAGATAGAGAAATTGGCTTTAAGCACAACATAAAATATGGTTCTGTGATCCACAGTAGTAAAGATGACTAGCAAGCTTTTAAAATATTTTTAGAGAATTTAGAGAATTTCAGTTCTGTGCAGCTCACTAATTTCTTACTAATTATCATGCAGTTAAAAAGTGAGCAAATTGTTAATGTTATCATATTCTGGGCCTTGCTCTGAAAAAAAAAATGACATATATCTAATTATGCCATTAGAATTCCTTTAAGTGGACAGGGAATCCTTTAAACTTATCTAGCAAATGGTCCCCACCACAAAGGTATTTTCTTTTTGAATACAAAGATTTTCTTTTATATTCCTTCTCTCATTTAACTTTATTCTTTACTTTTTAATGGTTACTATAAATGATCTATTCAAATAAGGCAAGTAACTTTCTCAGATGTTTGTCCTTCATCTTTTATAAAATTCAAATTTTACAGAAAGCAAAGAGCTTTTAGAAAGCAATTTCTGAGGGGGTGCAACTATTTCATTTCAGATAAAGCAAAAACTCAACATGCTCTATTCATCTTCTGTTCATCAACTAACTTTTCACCAATGAATAAACATACAACAAGGTATATTAATTGTGCAAAATAATGCTTCAACAAAGAGATATCCAGATGGTAATATGGCAATTTGAATATTCCTAATGGAATTATATGATGTCTTTGCCATAGATGTGAGGGTATTCTTGCAAAAAACACTTTTTCCCCTTCATAAGAGTAATAACAATAAAGCGTACCTGTAAGTGGGTCCAGCAATTGCTAATTATTAACTAGGTGAAAGGAAATTCACCTCCTTTTGGCTGGATGTAACGTTTGTTATCAAATGGAACATTCTAGGAAAAATGCAACTTAAAAAAATAATAGTTCTTCGTACATTTAATATAATGCACTCTGATTCAAATATAATAACTATCCATGATAGCACACCTGCTCTGTAGAGATGGTACTAGGTTAAATACAGAGAACAAGCAACCGAAAAACAAGAACTCTGAGGCTTGGAGTATACCTTCTGCACAGGGGGAGAACACTCAAGCAATAAATACATTTATCCAATCCTTTATCTACCTGTTAGACTGAGCAGGAATTCAGTTACTTGTCCCTGACTGCCAAACCTTCCCCAGTGGTGACCCCTTGGTGTGCATGATGGATGGTCCAGGACTTCCAAGGAGTACCAACTTCAGCAGAGTCCATGAAGGTGACACCTTCAGTGGGGCCACCACAGATGGACCAGTGCTATGGCCTCCTGCTGTGCTGTGGTCAGTGACAGCAAGCCTTCTCACACACATACTGCTCAGAAGCAAAAATTTGTTGTTTTCTTTTCGAGGAAGAAGTGCTTCAACAAAAGGGGCATAAGAAATGTAGTCTAACAAGGTTTGCTTCCAGTGAAAATAAATGTCTAAGAAATCAAGGAAATTCCTGGCCAGTCAGGAGACAACTGCCAGAAAGGATGACAGAGGGATAAAAGGAATATAGGAGGAAAAATGTAATGGGAGGAGGAAGATGATATCTTGAAATCTAAGAAAAACAAAAAGAAATCAGCGTCCAGGTAAGAACCAAAAAACTTGGCCTCAGCACAGACCTTTTTCATTTTCATAAACTGAGGATATAGAACTGGGAACTACTAAGTCATTGTAAGACAAACATTTTTAAAGCTTTCAAATATAAATTTCACATTTTAAACCCAAATGAATAAAAAACCATTTGCAGTTCTCATATTCATAGCTTTCAGTGGTATTATTTTCAAGTTATATGTATATTATAGTTAGATTTAGATCACATGCTTCTTTATTTGCAGGATAAAATATCTCTTCAGTATATTTTTTTTTTCCTTATTACTGTGTTGCTCAGTCTTTTCAGCTATGCTGGCTAAACTCATTAACACAATTAAAGATTATTAAAAGTACAAAAGTAAAATTAGATTGTAATTTTTTATCATTCTAATTAAAAAAATATTAAGATACTGTTTTAAATTTATTTAACATCCACTGTCAACTGATCAGGATTACCACGCTTCGTTTAGAGTACATATATGTAATAGTATATTGTATATATAGTATAGACAATGCATCCTTTCATAGTTTTTACATTTTATAGTTATTTTACTTGTATATATAAATCAGAGTAAATTCCTTCTACAAATTACTACAATGAAGCTAGCAAGACTTGTATTAGCCCCATAATACCTGTTGAGAATATACATTATTAGTATTGTCAGTACTGGCATTTTATTTGAGACTTTTGTTTTTTCCTTTATTAAATTTATTGTTTGTGTTAGTATCGTACAGCTCTAGGAAGTTATCAATCTCACGCAACTTAATGATTCCAACAACAAATATAGATAAAGATACATTACAAATCTTCATGGCTGAGTGAATGAACCACAAGTAATACAAACCAAAATCAAGATTTCTTCTACATTCACATGATCACAGTATCGGAGACAAAAGGACATAAACTACTTACAAGATGTATTTTACTTGTCAAAAAAAAAGCCCAGTAAATTTCTCAAGTTACATATGTAGTGTTCAGGGAATATATAAGTACTCTGGATGGGTTGCTGCTCTTTAACCAAGCTATGGCATAAATCTTTGCTGGGGAGAAGGGGTGTGTGTGGAAGTTTAATGATTACTTTTTTTCTTTATGTTATCACCAGACCAAAGGATGATTTGGATGATGAAATGTCTGACCAGAACACTGCGTCACAATTACTATTAAATCACAAAAACAGTGTGAGTAAGCCTCAAACATACACCCACGGCTGAAGAGGACTAAACACTCTAAGGCTGAGCAGTCATAGAAAATCTAGCAAAGACATAAACCATTAAGTGACCATTAGGCCACCTGCCTTTTTTGACAAGGTTCAGGATTCATTGGTTTGCAACTCAGAATTACATCCCTGTGAGTTGACACTCGGTGCCAACCTCACTGTGCCCTACACGTCTTCCCAGCGGCTGCCATTATACATGACACCCTTCCACATCCATGTGGCGCACTGAAATTTCTAACTTAGTTTTTACAAGGCCAGCACCCAGTCTGTCTCTGTTACACAAACCCCAGCTGTGTTGACATGTTGACACGAATCCACTCTCAAGGGCATGAAGGTCCATTAGAAGGCAAAAGTCCATGTTAACTTGTTGTATTCAATTAATACTTCTACTAGCATTATTACAACAAACCATGCCAGAAAACCAGTACACCGCACACAGACAAGTGGATATAGGACATGTCACTTGACTGTACTTTGTGCAACTGAAAAGTATAGTCAGCAGTGAATTAAGCTGCCTGTAATTGCCTATCTGCCTTCCCCCCATTTCCCCTCTTTCTACAGTTAAAGGGGCCAGATAGTCAATGAATTAAACTGCAGAACACACCACTCCCTGACCCCAAGGTTAGAACTATCATAAGCACTGACTGAAAATGTCTGCAAATAGTATTTGTCATACCCTCACTTTCCATTGGAAATCGAGTAATGACACAAGCAGCGAGTGGAAGCCCTTGCAAAGGTCACAGATTTACACCAGCTGAATCAATTTCCTACAACAGCGTTGCGGGACCTGTGGGGGAATGTTTTGCTAAGACTTTGTTGGTTTTTGACATCTTTTTTAAAAGTTTGTTGTCTCCTTAAAAAAAAAACCAACAAAAAACCACCAAACCATAAATGATGTGAGGCATCAGTCTGTGTGGCTGGAAAGCTGTAAATCCAAGGTCCTCTGCTGGGTCTTCCACCGCCCAACATATCAAATCCAATGTCACTTCAAACCCTCAAAGAAAAAAGTAACTGCTTCAATTCTAAAAGAACAGAGACTGAGCTCAAAATGGTAAATGTAATGTAATTTCTAAGTCTACCAAGCAAGTGAGCATGCTCACTGAATATCAAAAAGCTAGTAATTTGTGTCCAGGCTACCACAACATTTCAAAATATGCAAACTGGTAGCCCTTTCAGCTGAGAGGGCAACTTTGTTCTCTTTGCAAACATCTTCACATTCCACTGCAATATGCAGGAGAGCCAAGAGCTTGATTCATGTGGATTCCAGCTTTAGTCTGCCTCTGGCTTGTACTGTTCAAATATTTGGATGAATAAGATTCATAACATAAATCCACTATCAATTAAATTAAAATACAGATATAGATACAGAAAAGTAATAGAAAAGCACACAGAGGATAACAATATTCACGTAAGTATTACCAGCATGACAAAACCAAATAATATACTTGTTAGCGTTAACAGAAATGATCTTTCTCTCAGAAATTGTGCTAATGGAGCAGGGTCATGTTGCAGGCCTGTAACCAGCAGTGTCCCCCAAGGGCCAATACTCAGTCCAGTCTTTTTCAACGTATTCATCAATAACTTGGGCAAGGGGCCTGAGTACATCCTCAACAAGTTTGCTGATGATACCAAACTGCAATGGCTGGCTGACACTTCAGAGTGCTGTGTTGCCATCCAGTGTGATCTGAACAGGCTGGAGAGCTGGGCAGAGAACCTCATGAGGTTCAAGAAGAAAAAGTGTAGGGTTCTGCACCTGGGGAGGAAGAATTCTGGGCACTGGTATAGGTTAGGGGCAGACCTGCTGGGAAGCACTTCTGAGGAGAAGGATCTGGGGGTCCTGGTAGATGGTAAATTATACATGAGCCAGCAACGTGCCCTTGTCACCAAAAGGGCTAGCAGAATCCTGGGCTGCGTGGGGAAGAGTGTGGCCAATAGGTTGAGGGAAGTCATTCTCACCCTCTTGCTCTCAGTGGTGAATCCACAACTGAAATACTGCATTCAGTTCTGAGCTCCCCAGTTCAAGAGAGACAGGGAACTACTGGAGAGAGTCCAGCATAGGGCAACAAAAACGATTGAGGGATTGGAGCACCTCCCTTACAAGGAAAGGCTGAGAGAGCTGGGACTCTAAAGAATCTGGAGAAGAGAAGGCTGAGGGGAGACCTTATTAAGGTTTACAGGTATCTAAAGGGCAGGTTGAAGGAGGATGGAGACGGACTTTTTTCAGTGGTTCCCAGTGACAGGACGAGGGGCAACAGACGCAAGCTGGAACATAGGAAGTTTCATTCAAATATGAGAGAAAGCTACTTTCTGGTGAGGGTGACAGGGTTCTGGAACAGGCTGCCCAGAAAGGTTGTGGAGTCCTCTTTGGAGATTTTCAAGACCTGCCTGGACGCAGTCATGAGTGATGTGCTCTAGGCAATCGTGCTTTAGCGGGGGAGTTGGACTAGATGACCTCGAGAGGTCCCTTCCAACTCTGACAATTCCATGATTCTGTGAAATTCAGCCCTTCTATATATATACTAGCATAAGGTGTTTTCTATGGGTTTGAACTGGTCATCAAGTTTTCAGGGTATCAGGATGAAATGATTGCTGGGAAGACTAATCATCAAGGTAAAGTTAAAAATATCAAAAAATAAAAGCAAAACTTGTACGTTTTAACAAAAACTACCTATGTCAACAGTGCTTTTCAAAACCTCATGCAAAACACATCTTGTTACCATTTTACATGTGCATTGCAGTGACATGGAATTGAAAACCATTCCATGAAAAATACTCCAGTGCTTTTATCAAAAGCTTTTGTTGTGGTTTTGTTTTTTTTCCCTTTCCTCTTGTCCGGGGTGCTTCGCCAAGTGAAAGGCTCAACGGAAAGGACCTTTCTTATTAAGAATCGCACTTAAGAATACATTTAACTTTCACTGAAGTTAATGGGATTTAAGTGTACATTAAAGTGCTTTTCTGAACGACAGCCAAAATTTGAAAGCAAAGCTGTGAAGTTCCTGTTTTTCAGTAACTGCATGTGTTCAGGCCTCAATTTCACAGTCATATTATACTAATTTCCTCAAGAAAGCTGAATTTCAGTATTTGTCTGGTGACTAAGTACCTGGATGGGCAGAATTTCTGCATAGGTTTTTAAAGATATTTAGAAATTTAAGAATAGAAACCAGCAGCTAGTGATGTTTCCACTGACTATGAAATAATAACTGAGGTACTTACCTGCATCTCTACGTGCCCAAATATTTTTGACTACCTGCCTAGTGATGCTGTAGGTCTTGGGCCAAAACCCTATAAATTCTGATACAACCCAAAAGAAGCAATGAAAGTTTTGTCCTCAGAAATACACAAGAATCTTTGCCTCTTTAGGGGGTTGAGGATTTCTCAGCTGTTTCTTCACTATCCTCTCACCACAGTTTTGTCTTCAGCCTCTGTACCCTTTCTGCAAAATAGATTATTTTCTGGTCAAACTCATTAAAGAATTAAATCCATGTACTTTAACAGTGCTCAGATATTTTGTAAATGGGTGTAGGTGGAAACATTTAATGCTGCACACTATCCCATGAAAGTAACATGCCTAGATACACTTTTCCTTATTGTTTTGTTTCTTGACAAAGTCACAGATTCCATGACTCCCCATTTGTTACCTTCAACTCTCATAGAAAAGTACTGCAGTAATTTTCACAGAAATCAGTGAAAACTTATTTTATTAAAATTCATGAATTTTATTAAAATTCTTGAATTAATGATTTTATTTGTAGCACAACTTAGCTCCCTATTAACTCCCAGAGCAGGGTTGGGAACCTTCAGTTGGAAGGAAGTAACCAAACTTGAAAGATATAAGAACAATGTCTCAAAAAACAATTTCATTTTAGGAAGGGATCAATCTGTTTCTATGATGGCTCCACTAATGTCTTCCCTAACTGCTTTAGTTGATTTTAGAATTGATATCTAGGCAATACAATTAGTAAAGACCTTGGTATAATGCATTTCATCCTGAAACACATCTAAAGTAGGGTAGATCAGCTCCAACTTAACATTGTTCATGAAAATCACTTTGGTTCAATTATGCACATTTATCTTTAGAAGGACTAGCATCCCCAAATTTAATTTTACCTTTGAAGGCTGATGCTTTTATTTTTAGACCTGAAGTTACACAATTTTTCCTGGGAGGCTAGTGTACTTTTTCTAACACTTCTAGTTTGTTAATGAAAGATATTTCCTAAACCTACAAACTTTCCTTTGAATATGCTCTTTGACTGTCATGCCTAGGGCAATGCTACCAATAATTCTCTCTCAATTGATTATAAAGGGACTTTAAGGTGATTAACTTAGCTAAAACATCATGGATGTTTAAAGATAAGTGAGATGAACCTCATCTTTGGCGTCCCTAGAAAATTCCCTGAATCCAAAGTAGAAAATATCATATAAAATAGAGTTCTGTGTACAGGTGCCATGATCCTGCCCCGTCACAGAGGTTTTGCAAGCTTCTTACATCCCTTTGTGACTGGATGGTGTTCTCCAATGCCAATCTGTCCCACTCTGAGTTTTGTTTCACTTGAAAAAAAAAGGTACTTAAAGAAGACTGCAAAGCAGCCTTCTTACTTGTCCACTTTTGTACAGTGGGGGTGTTCTGGATTTGACCCTCAGTCATCCACTGGCAACTGAAACAGTTCAAGGGCCAAGTTTCAGCAAAACACAAATATTTCAAAAAATAATTTTTAAAGTAATTCTACTGGAAAACTATTTATGGAATAAAGTAAATGAAGAGAATTTTAACAAAGAACTCGTGAGGGAAATACATGTACCTGAATTTTATAAGCAATAGGAGAAAAAGAACATAATTGACATTTTCATAAGCTTTAAAATGTTCAGTAGCACTAGTGGGGGAAAATACTACTAGGGATCAGGCTTTAGAGGCTTAGTTGTAAAGAAACGGGGGCCTTTAGTATGCACCTCAATATTCAGTGTCAGAGGGACATTGCAGAACAAAGCTCTTCATTTCTATTTAATTACAAAAATTAATTTATTTGTATGGCAACTGGAAGCATTTAATTTGTCATT
>VZTM01009237.1:10162-20969 GCA_013400555.1 Jacana jacana | reverse complement strand
TAAAACGGACATTTTTCTGGTTACTGAAAGCTGTGATGTTTTAAATCACTTCACTTTACCCACTTCATTGATAAAGACATGTAGCTATGCAATAGATATGTGTCAACATCTGTTATAGGATTTTATTTATTTATTTTTTAATTAAAGACACAAAAATATACCTATTGTACCACTACTCAAGTAGGTTTTTTTTCAATACAGTCTAAATGAAGAGAGAATGTAAACAGCAAGATCAGGTTGGTTGGAGTCAGAACCCTCCCAACAAATCAATTAATGCTCTTCTACTCCCCTTAATGCTTTTAAATTAGATTAACAGAATGCTGACCCTCCTTTAATAAAGCCTAGTTTCACTCTGTGGTATGCATCTAGATACTAATATCAAAGAAATAAGCCTGACAAAGGGAGGATAAAACTTACCAGTAGGCCTTGGTTCCCTGCTATTAGGATAATTGCTTAGGCTGTAGAGATGCTAAATTATGTTAAATATGCAAACTTTCTTTTTTCTTGTTTTTTTTTTTTTAACTGACTTTGTATGGAAAGAATTCACTGGCAGAAACTTTCGTGTTTTCTCTGACCGTTCCATTTTAAAGAACTCAAAGTTGGAACTAAATAAAAAACAGTATGTTTTCAATAGAAAAAAAAAACAGTACATGCAGCCAGCTCTCTATTGTAACTATTTCTAAACTGTCACATTTCAAATGACACCAAAAAACCACAGAAGTTGGAAAACATAAAGAAGGCCCAACAAACAGCTTAAAATAAACAACTGCATCATGTGTGTGACAAAGACATTTATAGTATGTACTACAAAAAGTATAATGGACTTGATTTCTGAAAACAATGTTATGTGATTTGGAAAAAAGATACAATAGAAGTGAAGTGCCAAGTCCAGGAATTCAAGAATTGCAGTATTGCTAACATTATTTTGATCATCTCCATGATTTTGCAAAGAAAACAGGAATTTCTTTACCTGATACATGATTGCATATTGCAAAATCTTTTCCCTAGAAATATTCTTCCAGCACAAACTAGGACTTGGTTCACTTCACTGAACTTGTGATTGTGCCCTACCAGAGTCCCTGCCACTACCTATCTATGGATTTTTTTTCCCTTGGTATAAGCATGCTCTCTAGTGCTGACGCATTTATGATGGTCAGAAGGTTGTGGTGGAAAATCCACCCTCTCCTCACCTACCTGAACAGGGGAATAGGGAGAATGTACAAATTCTAGAAACAAGCTCCTTCTTATATTTTAAAAATCTGGTAAAAGGGCTAAGTCATATTTTTCATTGGTAACTTTGAGCGAAGGGTGATTATCACCTGTGCAGTACAGACTTATGCACACAGAAAGCTTAGTTTTCTTCTCAGTGTTCATTTCTTGGCTGGAAATCTAGATTATAGGGATAAATTAGCTTTTCCAGTGAAAAACCAGGAAATGGAAAAATATATTGGTAATAATGTATTTATGCATATTCAGCTTAAATTAGGTTGATTTTTTTTCATCATTGAAAAGACAGTTCAAAAAGGTGGCCTTGAACAGATGTTTCTAGCCATTTTCACACACCTCTAAAAATTACTGGCTGGTAGGCAGCCTCAAGCTATTTGTCATACTAAAGAGGCTGATGAAAGGGACCATGAAGCAGTAGAGCTCCTCAGAATTCCTCTAATGGCTTTCAGAGAGTTCCAACTATTAACACTAGTACTGGCTGCCTGGTGAGATAAAGATATAGGACCATTAACCCCATATACTCCCAGCCTGGATTCATCTTGCCAAACTTTGAACTGCTAATGACAGGGCCTCAGTTAGGAATCTCATCAGTGGTGTTTCCCCTACAGTCAATAGACAGGCATCCTTACCCTTTGGAAAATTAATCACATCTTAAGTGGGCTCAAACACTTCTGGAAGAATCAACCTCTTCTCCCTGAGCCAGGGTAGCCAAGGGCCCTGGGCTGTGTTCATGACTGGTTGCTTAAAGATAGGACTGCCTTCTCCTGACACCTTCGGAGTCCAATAGCCTCCAGCGTCTCTGGTGCAGTGTACTGTCCTCCTCTTTTTCTCTGCTGACTTCAACCTGAGTTTTACTCCTCCATGAAACTTCATGCTTTCTCCCATGCTGCAAATTTCTCTTCATGACCATAGTATCACCTGCTCTTCAGAAAACTCCCCTTTATTGCTGTTTCAGTCCAGCTTTATTTTGTACTTTGGTAGCATTTTCAGCCACAGGCAGATCCCTTCAGGTCAACGCTGACTGTTCTCTGCTGGGTCCTGCTGTCAGTTCCCCAATGACTACCGTGCTTGACCCTTCTACACTGCTCTTTGGAGGCTCCAGGCTATCTCCACTGACTAGGTTCAGAGACTTCCAGGGAAGTTTAATTGCTGAATGTGACGTGCTGGGCTGTTGTATTCATTATTTGGCTTTCTTTCTCTGTGTGCAGTGGTTACAGGAACACGCTGTCCATTTCTAAATTCATGACAATGTAATTTAAGACTGCTGCCCTGTACAGCCTGTGGCATATCTGTATCGGCACACCCTGAGTAGAAGTCTGTTAGCTCCTTGTATTGTTAATTATGATCCACAAAGCTAAGTTGCCAATGATAGTCAATGTTGTTTGTAAAAAGTGTACGAGAAGAGAATTATTTAAATGGAATATTTCAGATAGCGTCTCAATAACCATCCTACATTTCTTCCTTAAACAATCTATGAAAGATAGTATGATGAAATTATAGCAGGCATATACATTTTAAATAGTCATACATAAACTTATTTACATCAGGCTCTGAAACCAACCATGGAATGATTTTTAATTTGTTTGGGTTTTGTTTTGTTTTTGTTAATAGTTTATAGCAGTTGGACTAAGCTAGGAAAAATGAAGCCAAAAAGAAAACAAACCATTTATTTCTAGAATTAAACCAGACACTACACCAGAGGAAAGCAAAAGGACTAGGAGAGGAAACTCACCAGCTCCCTCACTTAGGGCCAGGTATAAAGTAATCTTCACCCGTAAAATGACACCACACTATGTAAGTAGTTGCTTAGGATTCCTCAGCAGACAAATGGCATATATTTAGGTGTACTCTGGAAAAAATAAAGTATTTCCATTACACCTTCTGATACAATATTTTATTCCTATTTTAAAAAATTTTGGAAAACCAACGCTATGCAAAGTATTTAGCTAAACCACTTCCTTAGCTACATCACCTGATGTCCTTGAATCCTGGTCTTTCTTTTAGGGTTTTCTATGTTACAGAGTGAAATGTGGTTAACACAGTCACTAATGCACTTGACTTCCTTATTCCCCTCTGGAACATATTTTACTTCAACAGATGTTTTCAAAATAATTAAATGGTGGTGAGCATGCATTATTGACAATGTCTGATGCCACACTAATGCACTCCACATTTAAACATTTGTCACCAGCAGGGCTGTGTGTTCAGGAATGTTGTGCTCTGTATAAATAACTTCTGTAAAGTATCTGGATTGTAAATGTGAAAAAATAGAGAAATTATTATATCTATTAGATAATAATAAACCATTAATAAAATTGTACCAACCTCCATTCTGTAGCCACCATAACTGAAGTTTGACTCTTATTTGTATGTTGCTTTTTAAAGTAGAAAGTAAGGATTCTGTCTTGAGATACTGTGAGTGAAGGTATTTACCCCATGAATTGTGAAAGAACAATTATATTTTTGTGAAAAAATATGAAATGGCTGCTAAAATTTTCAGGTAAAACAAAGTGCTAAATATTGATGCAAAATCTACGGCTGCTATTATGTAAACAGTATTAGACCATGTCCACATACGTGTCTGCTGTGTGTGAAGAGGTTCTATCTTTCCGTTTTACTTACACTTAAAAGAAAAAAGGGAATGGAAAATGCAAATTATCCAGCCTTTGCTGTTGCATTATTAGTTTCTCTAAAAATTCAGAAAGTATCCCTACTGTAATGGAATAAAATTATATTAGGTGTCCGAGCTAAAATATAGTGAAGTTAGACTTTTTCTCTTATTAGGATTTAATGATATTATTATAATTAAGCTTCTCATTAATTTTTTCATGCTTTATATTGAGTTACTGTCCCCTGCAGATTTGAAATGAAATGATTGTATAATTACAGCAGTCCATTTTTAAATTAGGATATTTGGAATGTAGGTTTGCACCTAGGGTTTTCTGAAATTATAAATCATGAGTAGAATTACAAGAGTCCTCATTTCTCTTGAACCTCATAATTAGAAAGGAATGTAGAAAGAATGTTATACTTAAAAGTCACGGATAAAAGTGCCTGATGCCCAAGTAGAGGTATAACGAGAGTGAATATGTATTTGAAGATATGTACATGAACATTAAGTACTAGTACTGATACTTGCTGCATTTAATATTGCAAAAGTTAAATACTCAAAATTAACAAGTCTCCCATCCCTGTCATGTCTCTAAATGAAACTCTGAAACTGAAGCTATAATATAATTAGGATCTCTTAATTTTTCTGTAGCCTTTGTGTCATTGTGATGTTGCTGAAGTAAATATGAGAGAACGGAAGAGTGTTTTCGAAGTAAGATTCCAAAGAAATAAATTAATAATATTTGCCAATAATTATTATGTAAGCCTAATAGATAACAGATGATGCATTTAACTGTTGGACATATATATTTAAGTACTCTATCTCTGTATGTACACACTATGAAATACTTATAAACAAAAGAA
The DNA here is from genome assembly GCA_013400555.1 of Jacana jacana. Taxonomy (NCBI): domain Eukaryota; kingdom Metazoa; phylum Chordata; class Aves; order Charadriiformes; family Jacanidae; genus Jacana; species Jacana jacana. The sequence goes on along the minus strand of VZTM01009237.1, from coordinate 16,268 downwards.
ATTAAAAATGAAGCACTTCGATAAAGTAAATAAATCATATATTCTGCCTCTGATGACAGTAATAGCAAGAAAAAAACAACCAAAAAACCAAATCTTCCTGAAGAACTGTGCAAAACAAAAGGCAAATGTCAATTCTCAAGATTAAAACCAAAAGCCTTTGCATGACATTCCTGAAGAAAAAAGTCAGTGTTGGAAGAAAGTGTTCAAAGTGCCATCATCATAACAACTAACAGAGTAGATTAATGTTCTCTAATTAAAAAGTAGGCTATATTAAATTCACACAGTCCATAGTACACTCCAGTCAGTACTTAATGTATATAGAAACCTGTGGGAAGATTATAATTAGTATCAGCTGATACAGAAAAGGTCTGAAAAGTGACAGGAGTACAAGTCACCACTTTCTTTTCCAATCACCTCTGAAAACATTTAGCAGTGCTCATGCATGAAGAAAATTCAAAGAAGATTCTTTCCCTAAGAGACAGCTTGAGTCAGCTTAAGTCTGTTGCTAAAATGTAAAATGGTGAAAACAATGAGGTAGTAGGGAATATACAGGAATGACTCAAAACAGTCATGGAGGAATTAGGACAAAACACCGCTGCAGGCTCTGAAAAAAAAAAAAAAAAAAAAGGAAAGAACACTATTACAGCATATAAGAAAAGGAAACCCTCTAAGTACAACAAGAAAGTAACTCTCACTAGGTTTTTAAAGAGGAACTGGAAGCAGATGTTCACATACAGCACGGAAAATAATGCTAAATGTGAAGCAAAGAAAAAAAAATTTAAAGAAAACCAAAGAATAGGACATTCATTTTAAGGCATAAGAGAAAATACTCCCATACTAAAATATACAAAGATTCTTAGGGAAGCTAATGAAAAAAAACCCAGGACTCAATAGCAGCTTAAGTAAAACTGGCATGTGAAACCTTCATTACAGTGTTCTCTTCTGTACTATGTTCAGGAAAATGCAACACAACTTTCAGTCAAAATAAAATGTATACAACGCCTGAATACTGCCGGCAATAGTGTGTTAGCACACAATTTAGTCCAGTTAGGAAAAAAAAAAAACAGTGGCTTTCACTTTGTGGCTATATCTTCTCTCCTGAGAGCAAGATTTTTCTTCTTAGAGATGAAAAGACAAAAATACATAGTGAAATCCTTTAGAGACCTCACATGGCATCTGCAAAGACAGGTGGAAACAAGAAAAATGGCTGTATTAAGAATCCGGGAGATCTAAAGTTCATCCTAAAAAAACCCAGACAGTACCATAGGCAGTACTTGTCCAGGGAGTGTATATTTGACAGGAATACCAGCTTGTGAACAGAGGCTCGAGACCATGTGGAAAGTAGATTAAGGTCATGCCAATTGCTACAGATTCTCAGGGGTTGATGGCCAAAGCTTCACAAAGAGCACCTTCACTGATAGATGGAGATTTTCATCAATATCCAACCCTTGCTAAAATTATTAATTGAAGTGAAAATAATCTTCAGTGTTTCAATAATACCCTCAATGAGTACATTGGTACCAAGCTTCATACAAAATATTTCCAGACACAGATCATATCAGCTGATGAGATTGTGTAAATCTGCTCAGACTTCCCCAGAAGGTTACTCTTTCTACACTCCTTTGCAGATCACATTGTGTCTGTGGAGAAGGAAATGTTGTTGCAGAGGCAAGTATTATGCTGTGACTGTGACTTACATCTTCTTGGTGAGCAAAAATTAACAGTATATATGTTTTTCTTTCATTTCAGTGGATGACAGGATTAGAGATCCAAAGATATATGATGTGAGCTGTTAGTGTACAACCACAAACCTAAATATGTTTCAAGTTTTAAAGTTTTGAAACTTAAGCTCATCAGTAGCATTACAAACATTTCAAAATTCCTGCCAAAGTTTGGAAATGCAAAGAATAGGAAGCAGGAAAAAATATTCAGAAAGACATGAAGTATTTTCCAAATATCCCTTTTTCATTAAAAAGTCTCTTTTTCAGACAGAAAATTTGAGGTCAATTTTCTGTGTCAAGCTATCCTTCTTAGTGAGAGGGAAAGGTTATTTCTGTCATTCAGTTCTAAATGTGACAAAATACACAAAGTCCCAAAAGAGGAGAGTGGAGATGGGGAATATGTGCTTTTGTTGACATGCTCAGAATACTGGGTAGCTGCGTTGCCTGTCAGCAACCAGATCAGCGCTACAGCTGACGTGCTGTACCCTGGCTCACTTCACTGGGCTGGGTTATTGACTATTCAGGCTAAGGCAGAACAGATTTAGGCAGCGTCAGTGAGCTGGTGTCCTTTGACAGGGCAGATCTCTAGATTAGGTGGCAAGATAAGAATCAGACAGAGAAGCCACTGAAAACATTACTTGGAAAGAAAAGGTGCACAGAAGAGAGTCTTAACTGTTTTTCATTCTAGTTCAGAGATGATGATGCTGATGATGCTTGAACAACATTATTAAGCAATCAATCTCATAAACAAAAGGCAGAGGGCCATAATAAAGCAGAAACCCACTGATTTTTCCCTTTTACTGGAAGTTCTTTAATTTTTACCTCCTTCTGAACATTCTTAAGCAACAAATAAAAAAACAAAAAAAAAACCCCAACAACAACAACAAAAAAAGAGATGACAACATATTGCCCATTCATCTTACCAAAACAAACTATTTTCATTTGCACTTTCTGGCCCCACATTCCTGGTTTCATGAGAGACAATCTCAATGTAGCAGTAAGGTTACACACATATTAGGCCTCCTGACTTCTTTTGGCTGGTATCTTTTTTTCCTTTGCCTACTCTAATCTTTGTCTTCTGTTTATGCCTTTCCTACATTTTTTGTTTTGTTTAGTTTTGTTTTGTTTTTACGATTGCAATAGGATGTCTAAGCACCTCTTATTATAAACAGGGGATTGAAGGAAGAATTTCAAATGTATATTAGACACTCTGCTCTTCAAACAGGTAAATGAAGATGAATTGATGAACTGATACAAAAAGGTTGGTGTTGCAACTCCAGATGTATGGCAGATCAGCAAAGAAACAGTACTGAGGTGGAGATGGAAAAGTGTCAAATCTTAGATAATAGTATATAACTCCTTCTGTCCCACAGGTATAAAACAGGAGTGGTTTCCAGGGAGTGATACACCTCTTCCTGAGTCCATATACTAACTGACTCTGATTTTATTTGTTTCTTCTATACATCAAAAGTAAAGGATGTATGTATTTACATACTATAACATCCTCATCTTTTTAAAAAAGTATCTTATAATGTTTATAACTGTTTAGACTTTCATTGCAATTTTGCTTTAAAATAGTCATAGCTCCACTTCCAAAGGAAGCTTACATCTTTTTTTTTTCCCCCACAAAAAGCAGGAGGTCTTCTTATAAAAGAAAATTATTTTCACAAGAAAAAGGCTAAAAGACAGGCCAGTCAATAAAAATTCTTTCTGTTTGCTCTCAAATTCTTTGCTCTTATATCTTAATCATATCCAGCATAGCACACAGTTTTTCTCCTACTGGTTTGTAAAGCAGGCTTATAATTAATTTATAAGCACTTCTAATTAGTAGAGACAAGCAAGCATTGAAAACCCCACATGATGAGGAAGCTTCCCTTTAAAAACATCCAAGTTCTCCAAGTTTGTCAGGAACATAGTACTCTAGCACAAGCTAATTAATCACAGCCCACCTGAAAATTGGGGATAAAAATAGAACTGTGATAAACAATAGAAATTAGTTCCTTGATTTTAGCCTGAGCTTAGAGCAGTCCTAGTAATTCACAGATTTCTGAGGTATTGCAAAGGTTCTGGAAAAAGGTTGGTTCTTACCCCTATTCCTGCTGACCTTGCTGCAGCATGTGACTGGGCTGGACCCATTCTGAACACTGAACTGATTTCCACAATGAAGGGGGCTGGAGGCCAGGAGCACATCCACGTGCTGAAAGCAGCAGGACTATTGAGGTGTTGCAGACCAAACCTGCACTATATAACCCCTCCACCTCTGTGTGTGTGAACGCCATAAACAAGTACGTTCCACTGACACTAACTGCAGGTGGCATTTGTTAGTAAGGCAAGTCAAAGTTAAGTGTTAAAGAGCTGTTCATCTTGAAGTGAAGACATCCCAACATTCATGCTGACAGCTAAAATGCTAATCACCTGTTAGATGACTGAAGGAAGGCTTTCTCAACCATGGTGAATAGTTAGGAGTGGTGCAAGAAGAGGTCAAGATGATGCTATAAAAGCAAACTAAAATGACTGCTGGGAGTGTGAACAAGATGGAGAGGAAGCCAGGGGCAGCAAAGGTGATGAGGTAACTGACAATGGACAATGTTGTGCCACCTCATCCAAATTACACTTATATTTATATCATATCAACCTTCAGTTTGCCTTTTTGTACTTGTTCTATGCTCTCTGGTGCCTTTAATTGGTTCTCACCCACAATTCAGGTGGGTTTCTTTCCTCCTTGAGAATAGACCTTTTGATCTTGTTTTGTGTTTCTATGAAAGGATGCTGAGATTCTGGCACTATCAACAGAGTCTAGGAGATGGGAAGATGGGACTTCAGCAAACATTTGTGAAAATCTTAGAGGAACTGACAGCCTTTCCACACAAACCACAACTTTAATTTTTACCTAGCTTGTTACTATTTCACAATCCTTAAATATTTTTAAACCTTTCGTGGCTTCTAATGTTCTCAGTTTCACTAGGAGAAAAGTAAAGATTGTGTTTTAACTGCTCCGTATAAATCCAGAAAAATACCAGATATAGGATTGTTCTTCCATACATACAAACTTTTGGCAAGCTACTGATAAATGTCAGAAGACAGAAGGACAAAAAGAGTGCAGTGAAAGGAAGGAAGCAGGATTATGAGTATTATATCAAGAAAGAGAAGCAAAAAAACATGCAAAAGAAAACCAGAAACCTGAAATTTGGTCAGGAATGGGAGAACATTTATTTTTGCATTCCCACAGTTACGTGATTCATGCTTATATTTCCAGCTACAAGTCTGGAAATATGCTCCAAAATTCATTAGCAAAGTACAAGTTAGTCATTAGGGTGTTTGTGGGGAAATACAGGCTTCCTTAAAATTGTTTACTACTTGTGTTAACTATTTCAATGTCGTCATACTGTTGTCAACATCATTTAAATTCTTATTGCAAGGGTAACAGTCAAATTTGAAATGCTGGACAATGACATCATTCAAGTAATTGGAAGAATATGTGCAGAAGAAAAAAGACAGCTATTTACAAAACACAATTTCACGACCCAAAATCTTGATGAAAGGATAACAGAAAAATATTTTAAAATAACAGGTTTGTTAAAGTTGAATACAATATTTGTTTTGAAAAATCTTTCAAAATATTAACACTTTGAAAGGTTTGTAATGATAATTTTTAGGTTAATTTTCTAATTTTTTTCCCCTTTTTTTGTTTGAAATTTAGTTGTACCTTCATATAATGTCCATATCTGATATTTTGTTCTGAAGAAACTTGAAGTAAGCAAAATTCCTCTTTTAAAGTTAAATATTTTGCAGGTTTACTTGATGTTTGCCTGGTTCCTGTAGGAGTTAGAACTCTAGTGCCACTATAGCATAAAAAGTTCAGACTTTCTTTTCCAATTAGCACACTCCCTCTTTCAAGTTAGCACAAAACTGTGATAAAATGAAGGCCTGTTTTAAATGTTTATCTAATTTACATCTAGATTAATACTTCTTTACAATGACTCTAATAGTAATAATACTCAAGTTCTTTAGAAACATGGGTATAATAAAGGAATAAGAAAGTGTTTTTCATTTCAGTATCCAACAGCTTTAAAGATGTGGTTAGGTTTGGGGTTTAAGTATTCATATAAGGGTAAGATGATATTTTTTTTCCCTGCAACATTAGTAGATAAGCCAGTTGGCTTTCCATGCTGTGGGACTGCCACTCTCACAAAGTAGTTTCAGAGGTTTGACCACTATATCCAACACTATTATAACAAACACAAATGCACATGGGACAGATATTTGTTCTGTCTGGGAATTAATTAGGCTGGACATTAGGAAAAAGTTTTTCACAGAAAGAGTGGTCAGTCAGTGGAATCAGCTGCCCAGGGAGGTGGTGGAGTCACCATCCCTGACTGTGTTTA
>VZTM01009233.1:50492-70791 GCA_013400555.1 Jacana jacana | reverse complement strand
TTAAAAAAAAAAAAAAGGAAAAAAAGAAAATGAGCCCACATGGGTGCATGTTTAATTGGTTTGCACTTGTTCATCCTGCCTGTGCTTGCTCTGCCTTCATTCGTCCTGCCCAGAGTAGAACTTGGCTGCCAGGAACATGTCAGCAATAGACTTTTTTTCTGCACCTCCTTTCCCCCTCATCTTTCCATGAAGGTGCTGAAAACAAACCCTCAAGTTATTAGAACTTTTTGAGTCCTTGGACGGTGAATTGAAGTTGCATATTTAAGAACAACTATAGGCCTTTTTTGTAATTTAGTAACTCATTTGGTAACTCACACAGTAAATACCTTCTTTTGAACCAATGCTGGAAAATTTAATATTTCAGGAGTGAATCGCTTTGCCCGTCTTAACAGCTGTTGGAATCTCTGCCTTAAAGTGACAGCTGTTGTCTTGATGAAAAATCAAACAGTGAAATACTGACCCTTTGAAGTCAGTGCCTCTGACTTGAATAGTCACAGTGTCACCCGTAACTTCAGAGAAAGGAGCTTTATCCCGTCAGTCAGCAGCACTGTGAATAATACTGACTCTGCTGGTTTTGTTAGGTTTAAACTCAAAATTTGCAGGGAAGGCATGAAGGTCAGTTTTTGTGCTGCAACCCAAGCTGCATAATGTTACTGATGGTATATATCTTGGAACAATTAGGCTAAACCGTCTGCATTCCTGAGTATATATTCAGTCTTGTAGTGGACAAGTGCCCTGCAGCTATTATGGGCCACTCTGTATAATGTACACATTAACTTTCAATTTATTTAGAAAATATCCCTGTTAGTATCAATTAAGTGTAATGAAGAGATAAAGGTGCTTTGCTGATCCATTCTCTGATGTTTAGTACATTGAGTTTTCCTCTTTCCTGATATTTTCAGAAGTTTCAGGAGGAAACTTACGCTTTTGATAAATTTTGACTGTGGAGTATGTGCTTTGAACTCCATTGCTCCAGTGGACTTGGAACATAGATGGTGGAAATTCTTGATTGTTTTGATGTGGTTTTACTTCTAATTGTAAATTCTTCAGACCTAGCTTGTGACAAACCATTGATGGACAGCTTGCAGATTGTAATTTTTCCCTTCAAATGATTGCGTAAGAAATGTTTTGTCTTGAACATAGAGTTGATGAGTTAGTCTAGATCACACACTGAAACTGAGTTACAATCTGAAGCTGTTTAAATCCTGCCTTTGTAGCAGCACCATACCGTAGCAGCTATTAGCAACTGTCCAGAGCTTTCCCATAAGCAGTTCCTTTGCTACACTAGAAAATTCTTACTAATTTAGTTGAAGGGGGAATTAGATTTGTCTGGCTTCATGGGAAGGAGTGAAACTTGAAGGGAATTTTAAAACTTATTTCAAGACTGATAGCATGATGTTATCTTGTTCTTCTTTTCAGGAATGTCACCAGAGGTGGCTGCTGACACTGCATTAGACTACATGAAGGCACGAGTTGGGGGCTTGGGGGGTGTCATTGTTGTTAACAGTTCAGGAGAGTGGGCAGCAAGGTTCTCCACCAAGCAGATGTCCTGGGCTACTGTAAAGGATGACCAGCTGCATTATGGGATTTATGCTGGGGAAAGGCATACAAAATCTGTTGATGAAGCATTTACATCTGGAAGTGGGAGATTCTGAGAATGAGGAAACCGACTGAGGAAGAGTAAGGTCTCCAGTTTTTGCTGGAGGACAATGACAGTTAAAATTAAATCTTTCTAAAGACCTGTACTCTTGATTGTTTCACAGGCATTGCCACAGTTACAGTTAAAATTAAATCTGGACATAGTCCTTCAGTGGTCATGGATATATGTATAGTGTTTGTTAATACCTGTGGGAAGTCTGCTCTTCTAGATAAGAAAGAGAACGATCTGTAGGTTTCTTGGTTAGCATGCCTTAATCTTGCATTACAGGGAGCCTGAGTTTCAGTATTACAGGAACTCCTTTCCATGTTGTCCTCAACGACTGCTACCACGATGATTTGAGAGGTGAATGCTTATTAATTAAAAACTGAATTCCGAAAATTGCATCATGCTCCAGAGTCTTTTGAGGGGTCATCCAATGCTAGCAACGTGCTAACTGTGAGTAAAATACCACCAAACAGCAGTGTAGAGTTAAGACTACATCGTTGTCACAGGCTTGAGGTAACTGCCAGGGGAACTAATAATGAAGTGAAGACAATAGGTTTTTTTTCCAGAGATGGAACATGTGATGCTTTCTAAGAAGTCTTATTTATTCCATTCATTGATGTCAGACCTACAATTGGAAAACAGAGGCCACAACAAACTAAGCTACAATATTTTGAAGTCTATGTGGATAGTTAACAGGAAAGATGATACTGACTTAACATCTGGGGTAGTAATAACAAAGGTCAATTACATGCCACATGTCCATCCATGTGGAATGTTCCCTTTACAAGATAACCCAAATGAACATAGCAAAAATCTTAAATACTAGTTTGAAAGTACTCATACCTGTGTCCCAGCTACAATAAGCCATGTTATTGAGTTGGCTCATACAGAATAGTAAGGTTGCCAAGGCTCTCTGACCTACTCCGTGCTTTGATCCGTGGTTTATTAGCTGTTGCAAATGACAACATGGACAGTGACAGCTCAAGAGTATATGGCTCATGCAAAACATAACCACTGAGTGCTTGTGTACTTTGTTCCACAGGAGATCATGTAGAAAAAAGCTACTGTCTGATCATCAGGAATTCATGAAACAACAGCAGTATTTAAGGTATGCTCATCTGTAGAGAAGTGGTCGCCGTCCAAGTAAAAATTAATTCATTTCCCCTTCTGTGCATGAAATACCACTCTTACAGGGCCAGGGTGTTCTCTGGGAGAAAAAGGAGTATTATCTTAATCTCATTTCAAGAATATCAAGGCTGGCCAGATTTTTGTGGTCAAGGATCAGCTTTGTTTACCTCACCTGTCCCTAGTGCAAGATCAAATTAAGGACAGTCAATAGCAAATATGATCTCCCTGAGTTCTGCCAAATTTCACTTTGCATCCTTTTTTTCATGAAATTAATTATTTTTCATTAAAAAAATAATTGAGCAAACTTGAAGGGTGTTCTTTAGAGATAAATGGTGATGTATAGGACTATAAGAATATCTTATTTTATTCTTGCTTTACCAGATTAAAGACCGTAGAGGCATGTCGCTAGTAACCATTCCTTTGCTTGGAGCAGCTGGAGGGAGGAACATTTAAGCCTCCACTACTGCAACACTGGGTGTATGGCCTTTGTGGAACTCTGGTTTTACTCTGAGCAGATGTGGGCCTGGTCTGGTCACGCTCCAAGGCGCCCAGAAGCCAACTGATGGCTGGCCAGCAGCGAGCATACAGTAACTTTCCTGCTGGGTGGTGTGGCGCCAGGCTCACCCGGACAGTTGGCTTTTAGTTAGCTTTGAAGAAGTTTGTGTCTGCCCAGAAGGTACTGTCAGGCACAGCAGTGGTGCAGATACCATCTCAGGGCTGCCAGAAGGAACATTAAATGGTTACCATGCTTAATTCACCTCAGCTGTTCTCCAGAATATAATTCAATAAATTTCTGGCACTTAACAAAGAGCACTACCCTACATAGGTTCCTCTATCACTCATCACCAGACTAGCTGGGCACCTTCCAAGAGTGTATTAGGCAGTAGTGTGGCTACCATCTGCTCTGTATGACTTGCTTTGTCTCACCCACTCCTTGGTAGCATGCTCTTTATTCCTTTCTTATGAACAAGTATCTGGCTTTCAAAAGCATGCATGTTCTGCTGTTCCTTCCCCATTCAGGCAGGGCTGGGAAGGTGGATCTGTGCCTTGTGCGTGGATTGATGGTGTTTGAGAGTCCTCAGGCCGGGGTTTGCTCTGCAGTTTGAATGATGGTGGCTCAGGCAAAGCAGTCAGGGCTCCCTGCGTTCCTTCCAGCCTGTGGGCCCAGCTCCCCCTTTGCCTCAGGGGGTGATAGCAAATGGTCAGGGTGACGTAGAGCTAATGCTGAGAGAAGCTGGAGAGTTAAGGATGAAATGGTTGTTTTTCTCTCTCGTGTTGCCCTTTCTGCTGGAACAGAATGAGACTCGATTGCTGGTGATGTAGTAGCCCTGTGCAACACCAGCAGCCTAATTTTTTAATGTGCTTATATGTCCCCTGACTTTTCTGAATATTGAGAAAGTACCCTTTATAAGGGCTTTAACACTTCACAGCTTTTATAAACGTAGTTGGAAGAGGCTGAACTTCACAGAGGTCCTGCCAGCTGGATGGGCAGTTGTGTGCCACGGCCGTATGCTGCTGCTGCTGCTGGACATGAACTTCCCATCCAAATGGCGCTGACCTGGATATGGAAGAAGAAAAATTAGAGGGCTCTTGCCAAGAAACTGAGTGTCCTTGGCACGTAGCAAAGCAACGACAGAGTTTTAATTACCTAATTAAAGTGTAGCATCCTGTTACTTTCTATCATTTAGAGAGGCAGTGGTGGCTGCTGTCCTGTTTCCTACCCTTCTGTGGAAGGGTCTGACCCACGCAGGGCCCAGACATCCACAGCATCAGCCAAGCGGTGGTCGGTGACTTCGCTTATATGTTGTTAGTTCTGTGCCAGTTTTCCTTCTTAATCTTTGCAAGTTATTTAAATTAAAAGTTGCTTCATCGGACATCAGCGTTTGGAACTTGGGGGTTATTTTGTCCAGTGTTTTGCTTTGTCCCTCAGTGTAGCTCTGTGTCTCCAGGGTCCTTTTCACTGACTTCAAAACCTGTCTTGGCTAAGTTTAATGGTATTCGCTGCTTTGCCTCTTTCTCTACTGGTCTGCTTTTCCTTTCACGTGCTGTGATAAATTATTTGCTGCGGGCCAGATCTCCATCATGGTTACATCAGTATAAACAAAGGGCTCGTGATTACCCTCTAGGAGGGGAAGTCAGAGGTGGGACCGATGCAGGAGTTGGGTGAGGAGGGGGAGCCTGCGGTGGGGAGTTGCTGCGTCAGGCTGGGCTCTGGTCTCCAGCAGCGTCAGGGTGAAGACAGTGCGCAGGGACGTGGTTAAATATGTGCACTGGGAAATAAAGAAGCGTCAAATGGTTCACATGGAAGAACACTAAGGTCACGGGGGGAGCAGAGAGTCACTTTGGGTTAGACGTGTAAACCACAGAGGAGGGGAATCTTGGTTTCCTTTCCACTGCACTCCTTGCGCTCGCGTTAAGGGGGGGCATGTAGCTATCCCATAACCTTTGTGCAATTGAGTTTTGCCAGATCTATTCACGTGTGCTTTAACTTCAATTATTTTTAACATTCTGTTCCTTTGGCCTTTACATTTCTCCTTGGTTGGAGTGAGACTTGCTTACTCGCGGTTCCTCCCTAAGTCCTTTTCTGCTGAGGACAGGACAGGTTACAATGGTATCTGTGTGGGCTTTAGCCTTCCAGCCCTGCACTTCTGACCCTTTACTACAGCTTAAGCCGTGCTGATGCGTGGCAGCACGTAGCTTATGAAATGCCAGGCCGTGTCCAGGCTGAACGGCTCTGCCCGGCCCTGCCCGCCTGGCAGCGTAGCAGCTGCCTGCTCAGTGCCCCCCCTCACCTCTGCCTCTCCACGGAGTATAGTGCCTGTTGCCAGCTTTTTCTGACAGTAGCCAAACCTTGTCTGGGTTTGGGTGTAGTCACCACCTGCCAGCTACAGCCTGTGCTAACAGCCCTATTGTAGCAGCACCATGAGGGCTGGCTAATATGGGAGACAAACCGCAGAGCTGTTAGAGGTGCTGGACTCATTTCTATAGGTACTAATTAAGTGTGAAATATATTTATATATGCATACCAATAAATATGGACACTATTGTTTTAACACTTGTTTTTTCTTAGCAAACAAACCAAATGTCCACTCATAAGCAGTTTCTAGAATAATTCACAAACTGGTTCTCTTTTGGGCTGGAAAAATGCATGATTTGCTGGTCTGTGGCAACTCTCGTCCTCTGTACGTGGGACCTACTGCATGGGAGGGAAATACAACCAGTATTTCTCTCCTTTTCTGTACTGTAGAAGATAATTTGTCATGTTGATTGGGAGGCATGTTCTGGGTCTTTTTGTTTGTTTATAAATTTGATTTTTATTTTACAGCAGAAAAGGGTTACTGTGGCTTTATTGAGGCACTTTTAGCTATCTTTGGTCTCACCTCAGGTAACCCCTCTGAGAGCGTTGGGAATGAGTACAACTCAGCTGAGCCTCTGCTAAGATAATCACTCAGAAATTAGGATATTAGGGAAAATGAGTAGAACATGAAACCCAGCCTGTTTCCAGGTATTTTAAGCATGAAGGAATCACAATTACTATCTAGTCTTACTTTGTAAATAAACAGGCCATAGGTCCTTCTCTCTGATTCTGCATTAAGCAAATTACTTCTGGTGAAGTATGGTCTATTCCTGCCATGAACAGAATGAAAATGAAGATGCTTTCTGAGGGAAAGCACCTGAACCATTTTTTAAATTTATCTATCTTAACACATTTAAGAAAAAGAAGATATGATGGTGGCAGATACACTGGTGGCTTCTGTACTGTGTCACCAGGCTGTGCTTGAAGTCTCCATGGGCTGAGGGCGTCTGCTAGAAAATAGACTTGAAATTTCAGGTGCAAAGATACATGGTGTGTGTTTTCCTGGAGACAAACCTCCAGAAGTCCTGCATGTAATGGTAATATTTGTATAACAATTCAGGTCTTCAGAGAAGCACACAGAAGCTGTGAACTGATCTGCACCGCTCTTCAGTGGAGTTTATTATATTTGAACTGTTTTATCTCCGGTGAGCATGTGGGGAGATTAAAAAACTACTCTGGAGCCACCAAATGCATCTGAGGCAGGACCGAGATCAGAATATTGATTTCTGGCTGCTGCAATCCCAGGCTCAGTTCACTACATGATGTTGTTTTTACAGATAATGTTTAGACAAATAGATCTTGACATATCCAAAGCCTGGTAGCCTCTCAGTAAATTGAGCAGGGTTTGAGCTGTTCAGTTCCTGTGACTGGTGCGTGCCTCACACTTGGTCTTGGTAATCTCCATAGCTATTGTGTATTTACAGTGAAACCCACTTGTGTCCCAAAGCACACTGGAGCAACGGTGGGGAACTTGTATCAATGGACGAGGAGAAGGTGGAGGTTCTGAAGGACTTTTTTTGCCTCGGTCTTCACTAGCAACCCCTTTCCTCCTAGCTCGCATGTTGATGGCCCACAGGTTGGAGACCAAGGTGACAAAGTCCCTCTCACTGTAAGTGAAGACAAGGTGTGTGATCAGCTGAGGAACCTGCAGATATACAAATCCATGGGACCTGATGAAATACATCCCAGAGTCCTGAAGGAACTGGCTGATGCAGTTGCCAAGCCACTTTCCATGATATTTGAAAGTTGTGGCAGTCAGGTGAAGTCCCTGTGGACTGGAAGAAATGAAACATCACACTCACTTTTAAAAAGGGTAGAAGAGAGGACCCTGGGAACTACCGACCTGTCAGCCTCACCTCTGTGCCTGGGAAGATCATGGAATAGATCCTTCAGATGCCATACTTGGGCACATGGATGACAGGGAGGTGATTCAGGACAGCCAGCATGGCTTTACTAGGGGCAGGTCCTTCCTGACTAACCACGTGGCCTTCTATGATAGGGTGACTAAGTCGGTAGACAAGGGGTGAGCTATGGATGTGATCTATGTGGACCTCTGTAAGGCGACACTGTCCCCCACAACATCCTGCTCGCCAAATTGGAGGGATACGGATTTGATGGGTGGACTGTTCAGTGGATAAGGAACTGGCTGGATGGCTGCATCCACAGGGTGGTACTCAATGGCTTGAGGTCCAGATGGAGACCAGTGACAAGTTGTGTCCCTCAAGAGTCTGTGCTGGGACTGGTGCTGTTTAACATTTTTATCAATGATATAGATAGAGGGCTTGAATTCACCATCTGCGAGTTTGCAGATGACACCAAGCTGTGTGGTGTTGTCCATACACCAGAGGGATGGCATGCCATCCAGAGGGACCTGAACAGGCTGGAGAGGTGGGCCCAGGTGAACCTCATGAAGTTCAACAAGAGCAAGTGCAGGGTTCTGCACCTGGGCCAGAACAACCCTCGCTCTCAACACAGCCCAGGGGATGAGGTGTTAGAAAGCAGCCCTGAGGAGAGGGACTTGGGGGTGCTGATGGAGGAGAAGCTGCCCATGAGCAGGCAGTGGACACTTGCAGCCCAGAAGGCCAATCCCATCCTGGACTGCATCAAAAGGTGCGTCGCCAGCAGATCCAGAGAGGGGATTCTGCCACTTTGCTCTGGTGAGACCTCACCTGGAGTGCTGTGTGCAGGTGTGGAGCCCTCAATAGAGGAAGGACATGGACCTGATGGAGCAGGTCCAGAGGAGGGCCACCAAAATGCTCAGGGGGTTGGAGTACCTTTGCTCCAAGGACAGGCTGAGGGAGCTGGGGTTGTTCAGCCTGGAGAAGAGGAGGCTTCGTGGAGACCTCAGAGCAGCCTTCCAGTCCCTGAAGGGGCTACAGGAGAGCTGGGGAGGGTCTGTTTACAAAGGCCTGCAGGGACAGGACAATGAGGGGCAATGGCTGCAAGCTGGAGAAGAGCAGGTTTAGATTGGGTATCAGGAATAGGTTCTTTCCTCTGAGGGTGGTGGAGCACTGGGACAGGTTGCCCAGGGAGGTGGTTGAGGCCCTTTCCCTGGAGATATTCAAGGGGAGACTGGAGGAGACCCTGGGCAACCTGGTCTAGTTGGGGGTGTCCCTGGTGACTGCAGGGAGGTCGGACTAGGTGACCCTAGAGGTCCCTTCCGGCCTGGAACGTTCTAAGATTCAACCCCCTTTAAAAAAACAACCCGAAACACAATGGTGGAGCATCTCAGTGCAAACCAATGGTAGCTTGCCAGTCCTGATTTCTTGTTTGAGTACGAAATAAGAAAAATGAGAAAAGTCCCACAGAGCCCAATTGCAGCTCCAAGTGCTTTTAATGAAATCACTGCCTATCACCTGAGGATACTCTGTTTCTGATATTGGAGTGCCAAAGAAAAGGCAAGTATGTACTTGAAAGCTGAAATAAACAGACTAATTCAGGTATATTTGAATTAGAAAACTCATCTCCCAGTATCTACAGTGGTGTAAAATATTGCCATTTCTACAATACAACCCAGGAACTCTCCAATCTACCTGAGCTTGCTGAGGTGTAGACCAGAACCACTGTTCCATGTTTCCCAACTCCGTGTCTCTCATCTGCAGCCAAGAGAGGACCCTGCTCACCCCTGCAGAGCCTACGTGAAGTCCTGCAGCCCTACAGGAGCTGCACTGACGTCTCAAATGCGTCCAGTTATCTAACAGCCTTCTCCACCCATCTTTGTTACTCTATGCACGATGTCATTTGTCAGAGCGCCAAAATTGGAGACATGCTGAATATGTGAATACCGAGGAAGTGGTTTCCTTAGCAATAACAGGCATGTGAAAGTCAAAACTTCCTTTCCTCCTCATGTGACCTTCTTCAAAGCAATTCAGCCCCCAGGACAATAGGAGTGAATTCCAAGCACCCTCAGTGTTCCCGCGCTGCTGGGCAAGGATCTGCCAAGCGCCTGACTTACCTTACCTTTTTATTAAGGTAACATTTTATTCTTTAGATGTTCCCCACTGGGGGTTTGGTGTGTTTATGTCTATGGCATAGTGTTTCCCGAAAGCAAAATGACCTAAGACCATAGAAACAAATACATAGAAGGTAAGTAATCTCTTCCCATTGGGGACCAAAACTTTTTTTGTGCATAAAACACAAGGCCCTTTCTGTTGGGAGGAAACAGGGGTGTGAAAGCTCTTGCCAGCATGTTTTAATAGTTGGACCTTCCTCGTGACATCTTGACCATTTCATATCAGATGAAAATCACTCCGTATGAAAACCCTTGGGGAGGGAGATGATCTCCAAAAGCAAATAGGAGGAAGATTACATTCATCTCACCTGCTCCGCACACAAGTGTGGTATCAGCCTGCTCTTACCCTGAATACTCGGTACAGCCTTTCCTCATCCCTAAGGAGACAGCAGCAATGGCCAGAAGTACTTAAGCAAAGCTGCTTGTCTGAGAATCTTGAAGTATTTTCTAAAAGCAGCCACTAATTTTCAACTGGAGCTTCCTATCGAGTTAGGGAACTGTTTTCCCCGTTTTTCCAGCCAGGGAGGTAACACAGCAGGTAGTTGTCAAAAAGGCAGAAAAAAACGCCTGGTCATTTCAGCGTCCTTTCTGTACTGCAGCCTGTGAGAGACAGGCTTGGGTTTCTGAAACTCGAGAAAAGCTCTGGTGCTGGAATTCTCCCCAGCTTTGCTGTTTCTGGGCTACCTGTACACAGCCCCTTGCTCGCTGCCCTCCTGCCCGCCCGTGGGGCCAGCATTCAAGTCCCAGGTAATTAACAGAACAGAGATTCTCCAGTTCTCATGGACCGCTGATTATCATCCTGCCTTTTGTCACACATACTGTGGTTTGTTTGTGTTTGGTTGGGTTTTTTTTCCCCTGATTTCAACATTTTAAACTTTACAGGACAGAAGTTTTCAGAAATGAACTATACAATGTGGATAGGCAAGTCTGGAGCTGGTTCCACCAGGCAGAAGAAGTTGACAGGATGCAGCTCCTCTGCAGCTTTGTGAATCTGGGGAGGGGATGTGGCAGGAATTTGGAGTCAATGTCTGGAGGAAAATAGGCAAGTCATCTGCTCCCACTGGCACATCGGTGCTTTGTGCCAGTTACACCAAGGCAAAACTTAATGTCTTGCCAAGTATTCCCGTCCAGCAGAGTGTATAAGTACCCGCAGGGAGTTGTTGTATGAAAATCCCAGGCCTCTGTATGAAATCCCAGCCCTCTCTTGGCAAAACGTCACATCAAGCATGTTCACATTTAGCCAGGAGCTATGCAAACACTGTGGTGTTCCTGTGGTTTCTGAAGCTGGACTATCACTTGGGTAAGAATTTCAAAGTTTACCATGCTATAAAGCACTTACCAAGGATCCGTTGCAGCAAGGAGTCTCTTAACCTGGAGTAGTAGCCTTGAGAAGGGTCTCTGCTCAAGGGGGAATCCTGGCGTGCAGCCATTGCTGTACTGGAGCGCTCTGAAGGCTCTCGGGCTGCTCATTATTGATGGGGGTGAAATGACTGACACATTTGCGTATTGACCGTAGCACCAGTTTTGTGGTTAGATGGGTGCATTGCTCAGCTTACAGCCCTTGGCCATCATGGTGGTATCTGTCTCCCTGAAAGCACCTTTGAGATCCTCCATCAGGAGCAGATGCACTCACCTAGGACCACCATGAGTGGTTATCACCTGGGCAGAGTTACAGATCAAGGTCAGGATGGCACCCATGGGGTGGTGAGCACATGGTCACACAGCTTTGGCCAGCACTTCAGTTCCCTCAGGCACCACTGGCCTCCACCATCCAGGTGTCTTGGCCTCAGCACAAAGCATTCACATGCATCTCAAGGGCCAGGGGCCTGCAGTGTGCTGGCCGTGAGGACCAGTGCCCAGAGGGGAGTCAGCGCTGGGCACCAACCACCCCAGATTCCAGGAGGAAGCACAGGCTGGTGCAAAAAACACAACAGCAGCGAAAAAAAAATAAATGTGAAAGATGAGTGAGGGCTGCACCTGAGGCTTGGAATCTCAGGGGAGCAGAGAGGGCAAGGGAGACTAGCACCACGCTGCCTGCCTCTGGCTACAGCGTTAACCGCTGAAGAGCTGGGAATCATTTTCCTGCCGAGGACTAATTTGAACATACAGGCTCAGCACGTTATAATTATCCAGCACTGAGCAGGCTACGAGATGTGTCACATGCTGTGGGACCAGGCCCTATTTCCAGCCACCCCACAGAAGTGTCAATAGGATGATACTCCCAGCTACGGGTTGCCAATTAATAGTTTTTTCATCCTGATGTCCTTTGTTCGTGTTAAGATAGGCTTTATTTCTCTTTATGTGTCATTTAGCTTGACAAATCTATTTGAAAAATTACTTGACAAATGCTTAAGAACAGATTATTTCCAAGTAAGTGTTCCTGTTGGAGAAAATCTGGCTAAATGTCTGCCTTCATAGGAGAGAACACAGTCAGGCTACGCCAGATCCTCCTGCGTACTCCACTTATTTTTTTTTCCCTAGTTCTTACCTGTTTCAGTTTTACAATTGCTCCCACAGGTCCTTATAAACTGAGATATAAAGAATATTCAACATATTTTGAAAAATAACAAGCTGTATCCTTTACAGGAAATGTGGGTTGAACATACTACGCAAACATTTTTCACGTCCTTTAATCTCACTTAAGTTCAGCCACGCCGGTTTCTTCAGAGCATGTGCTGATAGGGTTTAATTAATAAATCAGACTTCAGCCTCTGTGACTTCATGCTAGAAAATGTTCAACAGCCAAGTCGTTTCGACTGAGCTGCTTTTCCACATATTACCCTTCTGCTGAAAGGTCCCCCAATGAATCCAATGTATGTCTCAAGCACTGAGGAGAGCAGTGTCCAACTATAAGCAGCGCTGCCTGGCAGTCAGAGCTTGTCACTGCCAAGCTATTGCCACAGCAGCTCATTCCCAACCTTGCTGAATAAACACAGGTATTAAATCATTCAGCTGATGGAAAAAAACGCAATTCCATTCAAACCCATGTATTATGATGTTTCTCAACTTCACTTTTTCAGTAGTACATTTTAACAAAACTGGCTTCTAGGAGATGCTCAGGCAGGGCTATAGGCCTTGGTACAGACGTTTCCCAGCTATTCCAGCACAACGCTGCTGTCAGCACTTGTGAAACCTGCTATGAAATGACTATAAAAGTAATGAAAACCAAGCAGGTTGTTCTGGATCTAGAAGAGCTGCTCTGGGTGAAACCCCACAGTGAAAGAAAACCTTTAGTGGCTGAAAACGAGGACAAGACGCAAAGATGAGGGTGGGATGCAGCGATGAGGTGGGGTAAGGACACAAGTAGGTTGCAACCTTCATCCCAGCACAAGTGCACAACTTGCTTCTTCCCAGTGCATCTCTAGGCCCTTTAGTGTCTGAGAGCCACAAGATATCTACCACATTGACTAAATTAAAAGAACATCTCTGCAGAACAAACAGCAGTGCAACAGTGTGCTCCAGAACTTTCCTGATGATTAACCTGAAAACATGCATTTGCCCATAAAGCATATTTTCTGCTATGGACAGGCGAAGGACACACCGAATTAGTTATCTCTGCTATCGCAGCTACTGAGACCTGAAAAACGGGTTCGTTACCAGTTCTACAGGTATAGCGAGAGGATATGGATCTTGTGTCTTTGGTTTCACTTGTTCATGGGGCTTGTCACTTGATCAGGCAGACTCGTTCCCATTTCTAGTTCATTCTTCCTTAGCTCCGATCTGTCTCCCTGTTTGGAAACAGCACCTGCCTCTCCAGCACCATTCTGCATCGGCAGATCTCCAAGACCTTTACAAAAATCAAATCAATGGAAGGGATGAGGCAGATTCGGGGCAGCTAGCATGGGCGGGCGGGTAGGGAAGTGCTGTGGATCAATGGGTGATGCTCAAGAGGAGCAGGAGAAAGAGCTGTCATGTGAAAAATGGTACCCAAGCTCCCTAAATCCTCCGTGGCTGCCACCACCGCTGAAACCCAACAAGCAGACCTGTTCTTGTGCTGGCCCACCTACAGAGAGTAAGCTACTGGTTATTAATAATAGGCAACAAGCAAACACGCTGCCTCAAGAAGCTGTGGTTACTGTGGGGAGCCTAACGTTTTCAGCCCTGATGTGCCAATGTCATACAAGTATCACTATGATGCTTTTGGACTTTCCTCCTCTAATTTTTAAAGAAAATTACTTGTAAATGCTACATTAAAAGAAAGCCATAAAATCAAGCACTCACATATCATGAAATGTAAGAATTACAGTCTTTAATTCAATGCTTTTTTGTCCCTGCATGATATAATCTTTAATTATATTCCACCAGCTAAACCGCAAGAAACAAGCTACTACTTATTTTTACTTCTAATTTACAATAGAAAATAATACACTAAACATGAATTACTTGTTCAGTGATTTAATATAACTGAAGTAATAATGCGATAAAATATTGCGGTGTTACTTGTTCACTCTTCAGACTGTACAAATGTTTTAGTGAACAACACAGAAAACCTTGAGCTTGAGAGTATCTTTTGGCAAAATATCCCACTTGATGAGAAAAGTTATCGCAGAAAAAAAGCAGAGGGTAGGGACTAAGTACTTTGCTTTCTTGTCCCAGACATTCAGTTACAGGAAGAGAATCTTTACCTACCTCATGTGATAAGTGTCGAGTGAGCAGCTTGTATTGCAAACTGAATTGTTAGTCGGTGCTGTTTGATGGCACCTCCCCAACATACACAAGGCCCTGATCCTTAGAAGCTCATGCACAATGCATCTGTTCAAGTTACACACATTCACCATCACAAGACTGCCCAGAAATGAGTAAATCCCAGGTTTTGCGATACAGTATTTCATGTTCTCCTCTCTTTTGTTCCTGTACTCACCTCTACTCCAAATTTTAATTTGCTATGAAATTATATGTTTAATATTTTCTGGTCTATTCCTGATAGAAGGTGCAAAGAGTTAAAGACATTTACTTTTCTCTTACAATATGACTTGTTTTAAATGTAAACAGATATGCAAGATCTTGTACTAGGAAAATGCTGTTTGTATCTTCAAAGACGTTTGTTAGAAATATTTCTAGTCATAGCCTAATTGTTTGCCTCTGAATGGTAGATTTTTTTGCTTTTTACTAGTATCGAGTGATACTAACTGAATTGTCCTATTTCCTTTAGCAAGACAACCTAAGGAGAAAATTCCTCTGATGCCAGAATGGCAAAACCAAGCTCTTTGTTCTTTAAACAATGATTCAAAGTCACATTGCCCTTACTGTTGGCCTTCAGCGCTAAATATTTCCCTCATGCCTGGCTTCACTTTGACTTCATGGCTAAGGTTTCAGCTGATGACGCTGTCAGACAATAGCGGAACACAGTTCAAAACAACCACTGGAAAAGTCCCCACCTTCTTCCAAAGCTGCCAGGTTAGTACAAAAGAAGAGCTGTAACACCTACTGGGAAGCAGACACAAGCACCAAGGCCATCAGGCCTGTATCTGTACATGGATTTACTCACTACTCATTCAAAGTTTGGTTGTTTCAAGTATAAGTTGAAAATTATTTGGTAACATGGCCTGAAAATACAGAGCTTTTGCATCTCAGATTCCATGATCTTTTGAGAACTGGCTGTGGTCTTTTGGCTTTTTAAAATTTTTTTTCAGTCACAGCATTACTCTGGATTTAACTCTTGCACTGTCCAATGAAGCCCACCAGAGACAGCAAACATATACCATCACAGTCAATACATCATAACTAGACATTTTGTTAGGGAATGCAGGTCTTTGTTGTTAACATATATTTCTTTTACTATGCTGTATGGAGTTAAACCATGCTATTAATAACTCTGGAGAGAAAAGAGGGTAACTGGCAATACTGGGGATATTATGGGCATCCCTGTGGGGCGCTAAATTGAACTGTATCAGTCAATGGGAATGTTTTTGCTATAGTTGAGATCTGCAGTCTAAAAGTCATAGAATCATAGAATGGTTAGAGTTGGAAGGGACCTTAAAGATCATCAAGTTCCAACCCCCCTGCCCTGGGCAGGGACACCTCCTACCAGACCAGGTGGCTCCAAGCCCCATCCAGCCTGGCCTTGAACCCCTCCAGGGATGGGGCAGCCACAGCTTCTCTGGGCAACCTGGGCCAGGCTCTCACACCCTCACACCAAAGAAGTTCTTTCTGGTATCTCATCTCAATCTCCCCTCTTTCAGTTTAAAACCATTACCCCTCATCCTATCAGTCACTTTTGATTAAATTGTAAAATAGTGTTTTCTAAGCTGAGTTACTTTTACTTTGAAATCCAGAAAGCCAAAATGCAAGACCGTGTTCTCAATACTCTGATAATCTTTTCTGAAGGCTGAACGCTACATTCCATGCCCTAGCTGTAACTCCCCATGTGCATGAAGTACTGAATTGGGTATCTGCTGCTGTGCTTTCTACCAGCCAGGCTGCTTAAGAAAGCTGTTTACTGCGCTTTCAAAGAAACCTATCACTGTGTCCCAGCACTGAAGACAAGAGTGGAAGACAAAGATCTAACCCCTCAACTAAGTGTTATACATCCATATTACATCTCCTGCAGATGAGAAACAATCACTTAAATGAAGAAGAAAATAAATTTTGGACCGGCGTATTTTTCTGAGTTGTACTTTCAATCAGAAATGAAGGGGCAGAACTGCCCAATCTTTGTATTATTTCTTAAGCAGGTTCATTATGGTTGTATCTATCAGCCAACCCACATCAGATCCTCTTGTGCTAGACATTATAAACCCGAGAGCCGTACTGAAAGTTGGACTATGCAGAAAACCGTTTTGTACCGCTGAAGTGTGTTGCTTGGAGGAGTGCCTAACCTTGTAACATTTTTAGGATAAACATTTTTGGAGTAAGAAAAATTGTATAAATATTAATTTCACCCAAAAACTCAGGCTATGTAGGCCATGCTACTCAGAAATGGAACATCAGCCAGAACATGTTGCTTGCTTGTGGCTGAAGACAGCAGGAGAAGAGGCAGCAACAAGCACCAACAGCTGTAAGGGAGCTGTAAGGGGANCACACTGCAACACTAAGGGCAAACCCAGTGATATATTCCTGCCTCTTCTGATCCAAACTCCAGAACGGTGGCTCAACCCCCTTTTGAGCCAATACTCGTGACCTCGCAGGTTATTTCCATCAGAAAACCAAGGCAAGGGTAGAATTGGGAGTAGCACTAATGAAGTTCTGCTTCCTTGTAGAAGAACATACCTCCTGCGATATCTAGTCAGTACTTCCAGCTTTCTTCCAGTCTGTTTCTGTGTGTTTCTGTTCCAGTCTGTTGATCTAGGTGTTCCTGCTCCGGCAGGGGATTGGACTAGATGATCTTTCAAGGTCCCTTCCAATCCCTGATATTCTGTGATTCTGTGAACAGTGGAAAATGCCACCCTGAGAGAAACTTGAGGGCTCTTTCTTTTTGGTAGAAAACACAGAATCACAGAATATCAGGGATTGGAAGGGACCTTGAAAGATCATCTAGTCCAATCCCCTGCCGGAGCAGGAACACCTAGATCAACAGACTGGAACAGAAACACACAGAAACAGACTGGAAGAAAGCTGGAAGTACTGACTAGATATCGCAGGAGGTATGTTCTTCTACAAGGAAGCAGAACTTCATTAGTGCTACTCCCAATTCTACCCTTGCCTTGGTTTTCTGATGGAAATAACCTGCGAGGTCACGAGTATTGGCTCAAAAGGGGGTTGAGCCACCGTTCTGGAGTTTGGATCAGAAGAGGCAAGAATATATCACTGGGTTTGCCCTTAGTGTTGCAGTGTGTTTGTCCTTCATTACAAACTACAATAAAATGACTGTGCTTTTTCTTTTTCCTAGCCTCCTACACAGCAGCTCTGCTGTGGATCAGATGCCATACAGGGTAGGTACCTCTTCTTTCCAAATGTCTTGTTTAATCTCCGCCTTCCCTTCTGTTCAGCTTCTCTTACAGCACAATAAACCCCAGGCTTCGTCCACTAGTCTGTGCATACATTAGGTCCACAACCTTGTTTGTAGTTCTGATGACTCCTGGGGAGAATACATCAACACTTTTTCATCTCACTGGAGCAATGAAAGTGAGTAAAACAGTTGTTTTCTCTTTCAGCAATAGATTTGATGAGGAAGTTGTCTTGGTAATTTAAAAAACCCACCTCCCTCCTCCCCAAGGACTCTGAATGGTTTCTCTATTAATCACTACAAGGACACCACTGACTTACTGCATTTGTGAGAAACAGGCCCATAATAAAGTAGACGCAATTTTTTTCTAACTCAAAGAGCATTGAATTTGGCAGAGTCTAAAAACTTTCCCTCATAGATATTACAGTAATAAACTCTGACTGATAAAAGTTAGCAAATATATCCCCACATATCTTAAATATGATTGAACTTTATATGTTTACCAAGCTATTTTAAGTGCAAAACAGTAACATTCAGCTTTGCAAAGGTCGGCAAGATTGGACTAACCCAGCCTTCTGATCAATCCATACACATGTTAAAGCCTACAGAGAGTTCACCAGATGTCAGCCAAGCAGCAGTGCCCATCCCTGCTCTTAGCCCACGGCAGAAGTGAGACGCGGTGCTGACACAAACCTCTTCCCCTGTGAAAGCAGCTTGAGAAATGTTTTTCTCACATTTGAAACAGTTTATGAGCAGGAACATGGCCAATTACCACAGCTCAATCAGTGGCAGTTCATAAAGGCATTGCAAATCACCTATGTATCTGCTGTGAGCAACTAACATCTGATTTTAGCCACATAAAGCTGGACATGGCTTTTGGTGGAGGGATTTGTGGAATATGGATCTGAAAGACTCCAATTTTTTTGCTCTGCTCTGCTGCTGAGATTTGGCTGAATCCTTAGATAACTATTCCATGTATAAATACTAGATGTTATTGTTCCTTCAGCATCTCTTAACATTTTGTCCACCTTGAGCTGGGGGTTGTTGGAAGCAGTACCACAATGGCCTGCCAGGTTCTGTCCCTGGACTCGTGCCTGGCTGTGGCAGAAAGACCACCTTACAGACAGTAACAATGCCTGAACTTCTGGGCAAAAGCCCCAGGCACCAGAAAGGTACCAAGTTGGCTCAGTAGGTCAAATCTAAATTGAGAAATAGAAATGCAGCAAAAAATCTAAGCCAAGGCTATGTTTTGAGATACACAGGAGAGGAAGCTGCCACCGATGTGCTTATGCACTGATATTCAGCCCT
This sequence comes from Jacana jacana, assembly GCA_013400555.1. Classification (NCBI taxonomy): domain Eukaryota; kingdom Metazoa; phylum Chordata; class Aves; order Charadriiformes; family Jacanidae; genus Jacana; species Jacana jacana. Next base: position 51,956 of record VZTM01009233.1, on the reverse strand, counting down.
CAAGAGACAGAAGTCTGAGAAAAAAGAACTGCCATGCTGCCTATGGGAGAAAAACCCAAGTTCAGCCAAATCTATTTTTGTTAATTGTAATATTGATGACTCTTCCATGGCTACGAGATCCAGCGTATGGCATATGAGCTGGAATTGGCCTCTATTATTCTTCTATCTTCGGCATGGGACTCCTACTATAGCAATTCTCGTTAAAGGGCAAGAGTCACAAATGTTCTTCCCAGGCAGGGGGAAGTCCAGGTAGGCTAGCCACCGGCGTGCTCTTACTGCCACCCTTCAAACTCAGCAGCAAGCAGCTGCAGACTACTTGTCTGCCAACGCTAGTCACCAAGGATTTTGAGAAAACATATATGGAAAACACAGTGAAACAGGTGGAAGCAAAGTAAAATGCGAGAGGGCTTTGCCAATGGTAAAACTTTTAAGGCAAAACCACTACCTGCTGTGAAAAAAATAAAGTTCCTGAACAAGGAAGGCAGAAGATCCAGCACGACTACACCTCCGTCAGTGTTTGGTACATGATTTCACAGGAAGCTGTAACAGGGGTTGGAGAGGTGCGACAGGGTGGGCAAGAAGCTGGCTGAAGGGAGATGCCACAGAAGGAGCGCTCCCTCGTGGATGGAAACTCCAAAAGCATCACACAGTACACTGAGGTTTAACAGATTCATCCACAAACTTGGCACTAAATTATGGGGCGCACTGGAGAAATTTTCTGATGGCAGAGCTGTGAGGAACAGCCAGGAGATAGACGGACTGCAATAGCTAAAGAGATTTACCTTATCTTGAGAACTGGAACGTGAAACATGCATATATATATGGGGGTTTTACATATCTATGTGTATGTAAAACACGATGGTAGCTCAACCATCCATCAAGGTTACGGATTTTGAGATTAAATAATAAATACACCCAGTTTTGGAGTAACTGTGACTTACAGGGTAGCACTGAGTGAAATATACTTCTGGGTCACCCAATGAGCATTAAAGAGTCAATGAAAAGACAGCGAGACACCAATACGGTGGCTTTAATCTCTGAACTATTACCGTTTCTTTTGCTCACTCCTCTGAATATAAAGGACTTTGTGTTCCTTACACTCCTTACACCCCAAAGCCGATGGAATGACTCATCAGAGGAGGCTTCTGCCCCTGCCATAGACAAGTCAGAGATGAGCCTTCCCAGCTCGCTAACCCGCTCTGCTCTGAGACTTCCCAGCTCGCTAACCCGCTCTGCTCTCCACCAGCCTCTCCCCTCTCCGGCTAGGATAGCGCTGCTTCTTCGCAAGCCCTTTTTGCCGTCTATCCCTCCCCGCACCAGTCAGTACCTGGAGGCAGGCGGGGCAGAGCCACGGTGCTAAGGCCCCAGAAGGCCACGCGGGCCCGAGCGCCCACCGTGAGGGACGCTCCGTGAGGGACCCGGGCCAAGGCACGGCGCGGGCCGGCGGGGCCGGTCCGGACGGTC
>VZTM01009233.1:28595-50106 GCA_013400555.1 Jacana jacana | reverse complement strand
GCAAGTTTAGCCCGGAGTGGGAAAGTTGGGCCCTGGCGGGACTCGGCCAGGTGAGGTAAGGAGCGGGCGCGGAGGCCGCCAGGCTCCCGGGCCGTTCGTTCGGCTGGGCTGTGGACGGGGGGAACCGCTGTCGGGCGGCGGCACCTGCGAGGTTGTCCGCTCCGCAGGTGCGACGGGATGAAACGGGCAGGACGCAGCCCCGGGCTGGCCCCGGAGAGCCGGGGCCCGGGCTGAGGCGGCCTCCACGTCTGGGAAGTTTGTAGAAACTTTGAAGGTTGCCCGCCCCGGCCCTCCTGCGTGTAGGAGAACCGCTGCCGGGGAGGCACCGGGGTCAAAGCCCGACGGGGACTGTCCCCCGCCTGCCGGGTACCTCCCGAAACACCTTCCTGGGGTCGCTGGGCTGCCGTGGGAGAGGTGCCGGGGCCAGTGCCCTCGCCGAGGGGACACTCTTCGGCCCGTCTTCTCCTGGCAGCCTGAGGCGGAACGCGGCTCTGCTGGTCCCCGCGGCCCTTAAACCATGCTTTACCTCCGCTCTTGAATAAATACTGCTCCTGTCGAAATGATTATAGTAGTGTCGTGAGGCCTTGGTCGGGATTTCGAGTCTATCGCTTTGTACTGAGATGTAGACTTTTTGGTGTTTTAAACTGAGTAATGACTTGGATCATCTTAAATCACCTGGATTTAAACTCAATCTGGATGCTCGAGCCGAGTGTTCAGCTCTTCAGCATCAGTTTTAAGATGTCTTGAGCTAGTCACCTGAAATTTGGATTTCTAGAAATATTTAGAAGTGAAAAGATGTATTCTTGGGCCTGACTAAAACGATGATTAATGTGTTCATAATTAATTCTGCTACAGCCCCCCTCTCCCCTTCCTTCCTTGGTTTTACATTTAGGCAACTCAGTTGCATATCAAAAGCCCCTTCTCATTTTCATGCAGTAAATTATTGGGCTTTCAAACTGTTCTTGTGCCTTTTCTTCTCCCTTCAACTGCACTCTGAACAGTTTAAGTGAAATTTTGGGGTGAGGGAAAAGAGTGTCTCTGTGTACTTACTTAGACACAAGTAATAAAAGACAGCTTAGCAGTAGGAAGCCAGGAGCACAAATAGCCATTATCTTTTATCAAAGGTTAATTAGTTACCATCTTTATATCTGCACATGTAAGTATAGGATGGGTACAATTTTAAGGCGAAAGTGGCACAGCAGCTCTAGAAGGTACTGTTACACATCGCCCCAACTTAAGAAGAATATCTCTTTAAAGTGTGTTGACATTTAATTGACCTTTGAAAGTTCATTCTGTTAATCATACTCAAAGCGCTAAAGCTATGGTTGACTGATCTGGTGTTCCTACATTCAGCCGTGCTCAGCATATAAATTCTGCAGCATAATTACTACTTATTGAGCAAGAGTTTCTTTTCTTCTTTGAAAATGAGAAAGTTTTGCTTTGCCTCCGGCTGGGTGCTAGGGGTAGAGTGTGAATCCAAAAGCTTTCCTGCCGTGGGCTGTTGTGGCAGGAGTGGCCTCTGGCCAAGCAAGAAATTCCTTTGCTGAAACGGTGTTTTTCTTCTTCCTGGGGCCGCATGTAGGGCAAGATAACCTTGAAGGTTACTTTGGTGTCCAGTGAGAGTCACTTTTCTTTTTTCTTTTAAGCTCTTCTGAACTCCAGCTGTTTGGATTGAGAAGGTTGAATTTAAAGAGCTTGATAGCAGAAGATAACAGCCCCCTCCCCGACAAAACCTTGGCTCTTAAGGTCAAGCCTAATACATCTATGCTAAAACACACGCTACCTGCTTTGTCTGTTGTCCATTGCTTTGTTGTAACCAAAACTCACGTATGTACTGAGATTGGAATGATTGAGGTTCCTTTCAAAAGACCTGGATAAAGATTAATTTATATCATGTTCACTTTATGAAGGATAGGTTTCCTGGTGAGGTTAACACCTGAAGTGATACTTTTCATCTGTTGAGACCTTGTGTCATATGTAGAATTTGTAAGTTTGTTTCCTTGTGTGAAGTGAGGAAAACACTAAATGTTGAATGCAGTGTCTGTGACTCCTAATAGATCATTAGCTAGTTGCTGTTACCATTGAAAACTAATTATTAGCTCTTACTCTTAATTATATATCTGTTTATAAAGTTAAAGCTATGATAGCGCCGCTGTATTTTTTTAAGCTGTCTTCTCAGTGCTGCTTTCATAGCTGGAATCCCCTTCCCTAGCTCTGAAGTCAGATTGGATGCTCAAGCTGCATTTGCAGGCGTGTAACTGCCCTGCCACTCCACAGGGCTGGGACCTGTTAAACCCTGAGGGGTGTGTGGTGTCACTGGGGGAAGTGTTTTCATGGGGTCTGCCTCCACCAATGTGCACGTGCTTTGCATGCTAAAAAGATCCTTCGGTTGAGTTTTGCTTGTTTTAGTACAGTAGAATCAAGTGCTGCACATGATTTGTTTCACTGAATCTTTAGAAAGCTGAGTAAAAATAAATATGCAGACAGCAGGTCTGTGCTTTCTGTACAGCTGACAGAGGGAGGAGACAGAAAACCCAAGGTAGCTTCAGGGCTGGAGTGTGCAGGTGCCTGTCCTGCAGCTGCTCTGATGTCCAGTAGCAGTTGGCACTTGCTCTGTCTGTGTGACCTGGCCGCCTCAGGACAATGAGCAGAGTGCCTCAGCTGACTGGTGGGACATGTGGAGAGTGATCCGTGATGCAGATCAGCTTTTATAGAGGCTTAGGTCTTAGGTCTAGCTGGGTGGAAATGTTTGTCCATTCATATTATTTGCAGTTGAAAACACTGTCCTGGAATGAGGTGCCTGAGCGGGGTCCCATTTTCCAAAGGCTCTTCTTTAGGTCATCTTGCTGATTTGCAGGTGTAATTTGAACGTGGTGCTCTTCTGGGTGGCAGGAGCTCCTGGGCTGAGCCTCTCCTGTTGGAATTGCTGGGTGGGATTTCCATCCATCCATCGCATAGATGGCATCACCACAAGGACATAAGCACATTCAGCTGGGGTAATGAAAGATAAGTTTGGGTTTCTGACAGACCTAAGGGGTGTTTAAACCTGATCACTTCTTGACCTAGTGATTTTATTGTACAGAAAGGCTTCTAGTGCAGCCAATCTGTTGTCAAACTCCTGAGATAAAGGACAGATCTGGAAGTTGCACTTTGAAAAGCTCATTCCTGTACTTTGGCGACTGAGGTGTGACAGGATGAGCAGAAGCTTTGAGAATGGTGTCGAGGTTTGGATGTGTGGTACTGGCTTCAGTGTTGGTACACATACACACTGGTGGAAAGAATTGTGCTTAAAGGGTAGTAGCAGCTGTGTATGGATGTTTAAAGTTTTATTCATGCCTAAAACCTCTATCGGCCATCTAAGCTCTTGAGGGTTAAGAGAGAGAGTCTGATGAAGGTGGTGGTTGATGTTCTTTGCATCTGCATTCCTAGATTACTCTGAGGAGGATAATGTGAAGTTGTACAATGAAGATTATGGCATTGTATGAAGGGAATATTACGTTGGGCCATAAATTTACAGAAACAGGAAAAGCTCATTCTTGGCTCTGGTTTGTTAATCCAGGCGTTTGCATGTATAACCCTTTGCACCAAGAACTTGTACTGCATAAACTTACCGTTTATAACAGAACCTACCACAGCAAGTACATTTTGCAAAGAAAAGTCTCCCCTTCTCTTTTAAATGCAGGTGCACAGAGAAGATGTTATACATTACCCTGTAAGACTATTTTTGACTGTAACGTTTCATGTTGAGTAAAGCAGGACGATAGCATGATCTTGGTCAGCATTAGCCCAACAGATACCTTTTCTCTGTAACCATTTGAAATTTAAAAGAAACAGGAGTTAGAGTGCACATGTAGATGGGTTTAGTTGAATTTTAACATACTGGTTAAGGTGAGCCCAAGCCACCCTAATGTGACGTGCTTGACGTAAGCCAGGGGGGATTAGTTATTATACATTTGAAAAATAAAATCTGGTCTCGGTTCAGTGTTTTTCTTTAATGACCGGTGTTCAAAATTAAAGCTTTTGTGGCAAGCTGATTATGGACTTTATATGAGTCTAAGCAACTGAGAGCTTTTCTTGGAGCTGTCAAGATACTTTCTAATAGCTCTAATTTTCAGATGACTATGAAAGCTATATTTATCTACCAGGGATTTTCTTTGCTAATAAACTTTAGAACTTTTTTTTTTTTTAATAGGAAATAATTTCATAGGTGTCTTCCTGTCCCCATTTCTGTTCCTTTTCTGTAACTTCAGGGCAATTATTTCTGCTGATCAGGAACATAACACACTTCTTTGCATCTATAGAAGGCTGTGTGGGGGTGGCACTTACAGTAATTCTTTGTGACTTATACTGGGAATCTTTGGGTGAAAGTGATGAAGGAAGATGCTGTGAAGTTCCCAGAGCCTAAAGGGTTTCTTCTCTCTTTGTGCCTTCTTCCTACCTGTCTCTGGTCTCTTGCATGCGGCTGTATTTTAGCCCTTCCAAACTGGGGCTCACCTTCTTGCAGGACTTTCTAATGTGTGTGCCGGTTGGAGTGTCAGTGTTGATTTCTGTGTTTCTTGAGCAGTTTGGGACTTCCACAGTGGCTTGGCTAGGACATTTATGCCAGTAAGATTTCTCCCCTTCCTGAGGTTGTCAGTCTTCCTAAGACTGAATTGTTTCTCTCCTTAACTTGGTGGATGAATCTGTGTGTATGTTAGTCTCTTATAGTTTCTGCTTCCGGTATGCTGGGGGGGAAAAACCTTTCCATGCTGATGAGAATACAGGTGAAGAGAAATTTGAAAGTGTAACATTAACAGGATTCAGGTTCATGGCCCTGTCAGTATGATATCAGCATTTTATCCATTAGGTCAGAGTATTTAATTACAAACTGTGGGAAAAAGCAAGTGTTTAGCTACCTTGAGGACAGTGTTCAGCCTCATTGTGTTCCCTCTTGCCATAAGCCTGGTCGTTCCCAGGGAAGGGGGAGGCTGTTGTAGATAAGAGTGAGACTTGAGTCAGTATGTTGCCCCGGTCTGTGTGTGTGCAGAGGTTAATGCATTTGCTACACAGGTATTCTAGTTTTGTTCTTTAAATGTTGCTGTTATGCTTTACTTGCATATTGATATGAAGAAACAAGCATTTTCATTTTCTAAATTACTTTAGCACATGGTGTTAAAGTTGCTTTCTGTACACTTCTAGTGGGTGTATTTTAAGGTAGCACCCCCTTCTCTTGCATTTGGCGCAGGTTTCTGGTAATGCTCAAGTACCTTTGAGTAATCAATGCATTGCACAACCTCAGCGGTAAAGAAGTGTAAGCTGGAGCCTGGCGCTCCTCTGCAGTGTCTCGGGCTTGTGCAGTTCATTGTGGAGCACACGAAGTAAAAATAGTCTTGTGGTCAGAGGATGTGGGGGTTTTGATCTACTGGAGATGAAGGACAAACGTTATGATTGTGCTAATTATTCTGAGAGTCTTTATGTTGCAATTGTGTGTTTGAGCTCTGTACAAGAAAAGGAGTGATGGGAAGAGAAAAATAGCCTTCCCTGTATTTGCAAGGGAGCTGGGGTGTGTGCTGTGTCCTGGCAGTGGGCAAACAGTACCCAGTCCTGCATTGATTACCTGACCGTGACATCAGAAATATGAGGATAAGCTTGTAGCACATGAGCTGTTGGTCACTGGACCAACACTAAGATCATAGTTCCAAGTCCCTGCTTTTCTTCAAGAGTACGGTGGGGTATAAAATACGTTCCCCAGAGATGTGACTTCCAAGCAAATTCCATGTCTGAACAAAGGACATAAGAAATATGAAATAGGAGGCAGTTTGCAAAAGAGAGGATGCAATAACTTCTTGGAAGACACTGGGGCAGAGTTTTCTGTTTGAAGATGGTTCTGGTCAGCCCAAACATATGTTCACTTCTGTGTGCAGGGATTTCAGATATGAACCACCCGCTGCCTGTACATGTCCCCTGTGCCAGAGGCTTGTTCTGACTGCAGCTGTGTTTTGCTTTCCCTTTGAATATGGAGAATAAGGCAGAATAAGTCATGTACCATAGCTAGCTTTCCCCCCCCATTCTAAATCTAAGTAGCAAATTCCCTCCTTAGCTGTCCCTTGTTGCTGGAGCTGGTTGACAGAGATGTGTTTACCGAAGGCGTCCTCATTGCGAGTGGTCACATACAGAACTGGTTTAAATACCTTCAAATGCGTTAGGAGTGCAAATCATTAAATAATGTATTTTGAGTATTTACATTTCAGTTCACGAGCTCTACTTACTGCATTTCTTTTGCTTTTCTTGTGTGCTCATAACAGCCATGTGTGTGGTCTGTCCCTACAGACTGCTTTACTTTAGTTCCCCTGATTGTTGTCTTTCCAACTCTGAATCTATTTCTTTGGTTTTCTTCTAATGATCTGGTTCTATCTTGCATGTCTGTCCATCCGTGCTTCTACAGAGGGGTTCTCTGTGTCCCTTTTACTCCAGAATGCATGAATAAATTTCTGTTCTGTCCTAAAGCCTTTATTAGGAGGACTCTGGGGATTATGCTTTTCCAAAGCTATGCTCAATCTAGGATTTATTGTAGGGTTGGTTTTGTTTGTGTAATCTGTACATTTTTAAACATAATAAATGAGAAGTCATTATGCCTATCTTTGGTAGGAAATTTAACTACTTCAGTATAGGTTCTGAATATTATGCTACCTTACCGCTTAACCTTTATCTCCTCTAATTGAGACGGCTGCATTCAGGAGCAATGTGTCATTTCACACAGTCAAAGGTTTAAATAACTGTACCAGAAAAGGACACGGTTTTAATAATGATAGTTGAAAGATATCTGGCCTCTTGTAGACAGTTCTAATAATGCAAACCACCTGATCTAAACTAACTGCTCGTCTTCTGGAATTAACAATAACTTCTGTTCATGTGTGTGATACAGATTCCTGGAAATCTGAGGAGCAGTCTCTCTCAACCAAGGAATGTGATTCTCCCCGCAGGTGTGGGTGTCTTGCATGACTGCAGTAGGATCAGCGGGTATTCGAGAAGTAAGTTATTGGTTTTTCTCCAGGTTTATTTCTACCCAGGGTATACTGTACTATCCATTCACCTAGGTGGATTAAAAGCTGATTAAAATCCCCAATGATCAGACATTAGGGAGAGACTCTTGGGAGGAAGCTCATGAAAAGGTGCTAGATGTTGTTCATACTTTTGCCAGTAGTTTTGATATCTCATTCGCAAACGGTTGGGTGTCCTGTATCTCATTTGGTGTGTGTAACCGCTTGTCTGTGACTGCCTTCTCAGTACTAGGGGAGCTGCTTCTTCAGGCGTTTCAGAGTGAGTCCAAATACACTTGGGAAATGGGATTCATTGGCAACAGTTGGAGACACTTATGCTGTATCATAACAGCTGTGAGCTTGAGTTCATACAAGTAATGTGTGCTTACTCTTCCTGTGCTGTCAGTGACAGAAAGAGGAGGAATATTTTTTTATTCCTGTATTTAATGGTAATGTTTAGGTTTTTGACAAGTGAATTTGAAAATGTATACTGCAAAGAAAGTTAGGAAACAATTGCCATGAGTTAAGTTTTTTTAAGTTGCATGTAGCTTTGATTTTGCATTTTTATCTTTTGGTATTTCAATGTTAATCTAATATGATTAAAATCTACTTTACCTGTTTGGGTTTACATATCAGCTCATCTCTATGAAAGGGGATGGAAAATGTAGAAACCCTATTTTTGAATTGTAGTGGCACTTGGAAGATTTTGGTTTATTTTCCTTTTGTTTGTGTTTTTTTGTTCTTCGCTTGTTTTCCTTTTTCCCCTTTGACCAATAGTCCACTCATTGGCTTGGAAATTTCAGAAGAGAAAAACGGTTGAATTTTTCTTGAATGGCACTTTCTCCTGTGACATGAGCTGTAAGCTCATGAAGGCGCTGAAAAGTTAGAATGTTGTTCCTCTTTTCTTACTGTTATTTGTTCAAAACCTTGTCAAGGTGAGCATGTATTGAGTCCTGTTGATTGATACTTGCCTCTTGGACAGTTTCTGCTTAAACACCTCTCTAAGAATACTATACTAATTAAAAAACAGAGCAGTAAAGATAACCGATTGCATTCTCTTGCCTAACGGCCCATACTGTGTGATAAAATGCCTCACAGCTTTAGATTGACCTTGCCTTGACTTTCATACAGATATCTCTTTGATGTCTTTTAAAGGAGGAAAGGAAGTAATACTTGGAGTGGAATTGCATGTTGTTGCTGACATGATGTCCTTCATTTAATTAATTCAAAGTAGCAGGATTTAAAGTCTCTGTACTTTTTTCCCTCTTAATGTTGTAGATGTTGGGCTGGTACATTTACAAATTAGAGGCCAGTCACGACTAGTTTCATGACTAGGTGCAATTAAGTTGAGATTGCTACATTCTGTAATCAGTAATTGGCATCTAAGGGGGCTTTCTTGCCTTTTTTTCTTTTTCAGTCTGTCTGTATAGTCTTGCAAGGCGAATATTTAGTGTTCTTCTTAGCTGTCTTGTGATAAACAAGATAGAAGTTGCCAGAAGAACAACTTTTTTTTTTTTTTTTCCCTTTTTCACAAGTGTCCTTACAGGTTCTTGCCCTCCTGTCCTGTGGCAGACCTCACGCAGGGATGTCAGTGCCGCCTCCTATTGGCAGCTCTGTGAAGTTGGGCAATTGACAGAGTTTCATAGCTTGTCCTGGTCGCTCTGCTAAGGAGAGAGCTGGTGGATCCCGTGGCTCTGGTGCGGTATATAGATGCCAAGTGCTAGGAATTCCTGGAATGTAGAGTTGTGCAGCACTGATAAAGTTTGCTTTGTTTCCTTAGTGACTTGACCCATTGAGAAAATGTGGTTCCCTAGGAAGCTTTAATAGCTCAAAGTTGTTACTGAATAAAGGGAAAGGCCCCAACATAATTCTGCTTGTTTTCACCTGCTGCCTGAAAGATTAATTTTCTCAATTTAGTATAGAAAATATAGCCCTGAGTTTTGCAAGTGATTTATAGAGATCCTTCACACTTATCAGTTTGAGTAAATACGCCACAGGCTTCTGCATTCCAGCTATGGTCTTTTCATAACCTACTTGGTTTACAGTGTAGTAATTTCATTTGGGGGCAAGACAGTTTCAAGGAAAAAACACCTTCTAATTAGAGTGATATAATCACTCTGCTTGCCTGCTGCGGTTTCATATGACTTCAGAAAAATAGTTGAGTGATTAATCTTTAATTTTCCCCATCATTAACTTAATAAGGAAACAGGAGATAGCATGAAAAACGAACAGCAGATCTCTACAACTGGGACATTATGCCAAATCTTTTTGGAACTTTCGTTTGGTGAGAAATGCCATTCTGCCAAATACGTGAATGGTAGCAACGACGGGTTATCTCAGATAACTTGTAGAAATCTTCCATCAGGTTTGAACTTCATTGAAGCCTTTGCAGAGCTTGCAATGCGACTTCCTCCCTCTCCCTCACAGTCCCCTGTGGCTTCAGTGGGTTTTTTCCATGGTTTTGTTTGGAAGCAAATGTTGCATAAACTAACTTCTAATATCACATAATTCCCTCACACTCAGTTTTCTGTAGGGATGGAAGCCATCCCAGATGTTGTAGTGAAATAGCCTTAGAAGGGGCTTGATTTGAATTTCATGCCGGTTGCCGTCTTTAATCCCTCTGCTGAGGAGTGAACTCGGTTACACAGCAGTGCGATTTTTGTTATGAGCGTGACAGGATGGCTCTGGTCTCCTGGAGAACAATGTGCAGCAGTAGAAGCAAGTTGCTCTTTTCACACATCTTTTTATTTTAATTTCTTCTGGATGTAAAATAGTCAGTACAATCTAGTAGTGCTTGAGCAGAAAACATGCCTGGCTGTTTGCAAATGTTCCTCTGGAAGTTGTACTTTATATCATTTGTAAGTACTTATGAAAACAGTCCCTTGTCCGTCTGCAGGCAGCAACACAGCAACAGAAGCTGTAGCGATCTTCACTAACCTGCTCAGAGGCCTCTACATGTTAATAATATAAAGTAAACAGCTGAGGAATGTGTATTGCTGTTGACAGTGAGCGACTGTAAACATCCTCGACTGGAAGCTGTGAAGCAGCAGATGGGGCTTTCAGTCGGATGTTTGCAGCTGCCAACTGCCACAGACGTCAAGAAATGTTTGACACCTAAAGCATAGCTGTCTGTTTAAAACTTCTGTTCTATTTGGTTTATCAGACATATGAATTTAGGCCAAACTTTTCTGTGTACCGCTTAATCTTTCTTGTGGCGTTTGTGCCTGAGTATCTAGAAGTCATTCAGTCTCTGGCAGGTAAAAAAGCAAAAATTGAATCGATCGGGTTATATTTTTAACTACAAACTCAACTTAAAGGTTTTACAGATGAGAATCTGTGCAGCTTGCTTGGCTGTACAGGTTGCTTGGCTTCGTTTCTAAACCCGGCTAAGTTTTTATGGGATTATTACGCATGTTTAGCATCTCTGCAAAGGTTCGTTTAGAGTTTGAAATCCCAAGCCTTGTAGGAAGCAATCACTTACAGGAGTTCTGGAAAGTAGAAATGCACCAATTATAGCAGCCATGGAAAAAAATTATAAAAAAAATTTTCCTGGAAGAGGCCCAACCCTGCAAAATGCTGGGGAGGTCAGGGAGGTTTCATGCAACTGGCGTCTCCTTTGATGTGTCACAGCATCTCAGCAGTTTCAGGTTCAGCCATCCTCTCCCTTCTCTCTTCCCTTTGACTGTCTCTCCCTCCCCTCGTCCAGAAAAAGAGGAGGAAGCTGCTGAAAGCTGATTCATACTTTTCCAGATGTCATTAGAGACAATTTCAAGACTCCTGTCCTGCCAACTAGTTTTATATGTGGGCGGACCCCTGTACTTAAATTTGACCCCAGGACATAGATAACCGTTTATGTGATTTGGATGATATTTAACGGTGGTTACTATCATACTGAGAAAAGAGCAGTGAGGCTGTAGCACATAACTGATTGAAGTCAATACAGGAAAGCACTAGTGTATTTACTCTTTAGAGAAGATAGACATTTTGTTGGTATGTATGTTCAATATCTACACCTTGGGTAAAGATATTTTGTTGTTAACTTGTTTTTTTTCTTTTCATCAGTATGCTTGTTTCTCAAATAGGTATGCATGTTCATATAGAAGTATGATGGGACATAAACTAAATGTTAATCTCTCCCTTTAGATTCCGATAGCCTAAGACTCTCTGGAGTTTCTGACTAATGTCCTGGTCAGAGACTGTATGAAATATTATTGATGTGTAGATAGCTAAAGTGCTATCTGCATTGTTAAGAAAGCATGCTCTATATTTGAGAAAACTTCACTAATCCATGCTTTGAAAACAGCTTTCAGTGTAGGTTTGTACACTCGCCACAGATTTAGATTATATTGTATTTCAGTAGTGCTTGAAGTCTCCTGCTAGGATTAGCGCTGCATATCATCTTGCACGCTTCTCTGTCTGTAGAATGCTGTGAACTCTCCCAACAAGGGATTGCAGTCTAATTCAAGACCAGTGGCATCGAAGTGGAATCCAGATGATGTGCCCAGGGGGCAAACAGGAAGAGCAAGAGGAAAACCAGGCAGAGAGAGGGATGGGTTTAGGAGTAACTGTCTAGGTGGGTAGGTGGCTTTGAGTTATTTGCTTAGTTAAAATATAGGAAGACAGAAGAGGTATCTTCTTAGGCACTTACTTGTCTGGCTAGAAATAATTTGAAAGGTGGTTATTTGGTTGCATGGTATGTGGATTTGAAGTTAGGACAGAAACTGATGAAGCCGTGTTTTTAGGTTGATAATTTTGTAAGTACAGGAGAAGGGAGCAGGTGAAATGGGCAGAGATTTCCACAACCGTTTTCTTGCATATCTAAGAAACTGAAAATCTTATAGTGAACTCAAAGGAAGAAGAGTCAGTACAAACATGACATTTGATTTAGAAGTCCCACAGACTTAGCAACATGCTTACAGAGTTCAGAGCCAAGGCACGTGTCAGAGGTAGGGCTTGCATTCATTTTAGAAGTAGCTGAATTTTCCGTGAGTGTCTACAGCAAAAGAGAAATGGAAGTTACTAACAACAATCAGATTATATTGGTGTGTGACAGGTGTTACTGTTACAAAGGACAGTAGCTAAGAGGTGTTGTTCAACAAATAACAAGTTTTTAGGTGGTGCTTTTGCAACCTTTCTGGGCTTAAAATTGGCTTCATTGACAACCCAGAGAATTTTCTAAGTGACCTTGTAATGAAGTTAATGGAAATTGGACACACTTGAGAAACACTATCTAGGCAGAGAATTCTTGACATGGTCTCATCATCTGGAAAGCTTTGTTATATGTTTGAGAAGGATTGAGCAATAGGAGAGAACTTGCATAGGAAGAGTATTTAATATCAAAAGCATTAAGTACCTCCTGTGAAGATTTACATATTGATAATATTTGTGCTTTGGCAGGAAATTCTTTCAATACCCATTCTATTACTCTTCTTCCTGAATTACGTACTGTCTCAAAGTTCAGTGTGTTTCCTCTTGGAAAATGCAGTAGTACTTTGGAACTGTTTGCTTCAGCCTCTAATCTCATTACATGCACGGGAAGAGTCGTTCTCCAGAAATACAGCTTCAGACATGTAACCCGCTCTTCTGCCAGCTACCTCTTCAACTCTGCTAGGGCTAAACTTCAGAATGTTAGAGCAGTGGTCCTCAATTCCCGTCTGTGGTAAAAGCTGGCTGTTAGCTTTGTGTTTCCCTGAACCCTGGAGAACGTTGCTGTACAGTGGGACTTGACATCCCTGTTTTACCTGGAAGGCAGGGTCTTGCTTTCAGGCCTCAGCTTCCAGACTTGGATAAGTAAAGTAAAGCCCTCTTCAACTCTCTACTGAATTAACAGATGTATTCTTAAAAAATTCTTAAAAAGCTTCCCTGCTTCCCTTCCCTATCCTGTTTGAAAGGGAAGAGCCTTTCTTGTCTGAGGGAACCTGTTTTTTTGACTCTGCAGAAGTTCTATCTGATAGTCAGGAAGAAGGAAAGGAAAAGGGGAAAGTCAACCAGCACTACTTACACGTGCATGCTGTTTATGGAAATAGTCTTTAAAATGACGGTGCAGCTGTTGGAAAAGGCACAATCCATCTGCCTACGTATGCACTTGTTAGGAAGAGACTGCAGTTCACGATATGAATGGAAAGCTTTCAGTACTGAGCTGCTGTTCTTACTCAAGCCACACTCAAAACCATACATTGTTCATATATGTGCTTTAACTCTTTGCTTGAAAAGTGGCAGAGTTAAATAGCTGTGCTTCCTGCGGAGTTTTATTTGCTAATAATATGTGAAATACGCATTATACAATGTGCCTGTTATGCTCAAAACACAGTAAAAGAAGATGAACTATTTTTGTAGCTCTACAACAAATCTGAATTGGAAAGGATGACTCTTGAGTTTGGCATGTAACTTTTTTTCCCTTTAAGCAGTAATCTATAGACCAAGATGCATGAAATCCCTTTTTTTTTTTTTTTTTTTTTTTTACTGACATATACAGACTGTTCTGTTATTTTCCTAAAGCTTCAAACAGTTATTATGAAACAAATAAATGAACAAAGAATATGAGAAGGAAGCCACGTGCCTTGCAGTGACATAGTGTTTTTCCAGATGATGGCTTGAGGCATCTTTTTAAGCTGTGGATGTAAAGGTAGCTTCTTTTATTTAACAATAGTTCTCTTGATTTAATAGGAATACCCAGCATTTTGGTCCAATTCAGCCTTCCTGTCGTTGGCACTTGATTTTTTTTTTTTTTTTTTTGTGAGTAAACTGGAGGGATTTTCAGTATGTTTCACTTTGTTTTTGAAGATTTTTTTTTCTTCCCCCTTCCCCTGTGTGCCCTTTGATTAAATACACACCTCCTTTGGTAATTCAGAGTATAGAAAATGAACTGCAGAGCTTCTGCCTATAGCAAGGCAAGAATATCAGTTGATGAGAGGGATATTGCTCAGAGGTTTTTTTTGCAGTCTCTTCTGGGCATCCACGTGTATTTTGGTCAATAGTTGGTCTTTCAGCCTCTCCCTGAAGGAGTTCTGAGTGTTTCTGTTCTCTTCATTGCACTTACCTTTTTTAATGTATTTTTTTTTGTTACTTTGTGTAAGGGCAGAGGATTTGCTTTTAGCACTCCACGATGCTGTGCAGAGATCTCATCTCTTTGTTTTCACCAGATCACTCACCTTTTTGCCTTCCTCCCCTGACTCGCCCTTATTCATTAGAGGCAACTTAAACTTCTTGCTTTTGTCTTCAAGGCCATCACAGTTTATACATGTTTTAACTCCCACATCCAGTTGGCCTTTAATGCCATTCTCCATTACTGGCTTGAACTGTTTCTGTCTACTTCAAACTTTTCAAACTTTTTTGCTCAATTTCGGAAATAAAAGGCTAATCAGTCAACAACCTTTTGAACTACTTTGTTGTAGTAAAAGCTTTGGGAAGAGTTTGTGCACTCTCCTGAAGGCCATTGGCTGTTAAGAGATCATCTTACAATAATGTTTATAGTACTTTTTTTTTCCCTGACCCTCATCACCTTCTGTATACTTTGAGAGTAGGATTAATATTTTCTTACTGCAGTGTTCATCTTGCAGAGTCGAGAGCTGCATTTCTGATGTGTGTTGCCATTTCTGGGGAACCCTACTGCTTTATCCTGTGCAGAAAGGTGAAAATTTATTTCCTTCAGAAATATTTTCACCATTCTGCATAATAACATGTATATCCTTTATGTATATTTATATATATGCTTGAAAGTAATTGTATTAAGAAATTGTACAATATGAAGCTAATATACTCCACTGTGTATTTTTCATGTGTGTACTTATGTACCTCAAACCAGGGCAGCATACATACACACAAACATGTATCAGTGAAGCCAGAGATAATATGCAGTGAAGAAGGGGAAAGGCAAATGGCTCGTTTTTTTCCACCCGTTGCCTGGCTGTGTGTGCCGAGCAGAGTAAACCAGCCTTGTGTTCTAGAATTTCTTAATACAATTAGCTTCAAGCACTTTGTGTTTTATTTACACTTTGTGTTTTATTCTATGGAATATATGCTCATCTGAAGCTCTTGCTCTAAAATAACTGGTTTAAAGAGAAAAAAAAAAAAAGAGGCAACTGAATACTTAGTCCGTTTACATCGGGAACAAATGCTGTTGTTCCTTTAGAGCAAGGATCTTATTAGTGTGTTGGCAATTTAGCTACGGAAGCTAACCGTGAAGTTCCTCTGTTTTGATTGTTGAAAGCTACATAACCTTACAGCCTTTCTGCATATTTGATACAATCCTGGGTTTCATAGCAATGATTAATTCTATAGCAATAAATGTTCATTGCTAACATCCTGAAATGTTTTCAAAACGTATCGAGGGGTTTTTAACAGCTTAACCTAAACAGTGCTGAAATAACATAAAGCCTACGTAAGACATGTTTACAACAGTACTTACTATCTCCTTGAAACAGTACCTACGTATGAGGGTTTTTGGTCTCCCCCACTAGGGGAGAGCATCTGTTGTTCCTTTCAGTGGCCAGTTTGGCCAAAACTGGGACGTGTATGAATAGTGATGTCCTTCAAGTAGTAACTGGAGCTTCTAAGTAATGCATGAATCCCCCCTGTGCTCAGCACTGGTGAGGCCGCACCTTGAGTATTGTGACCAGTTCTGGGCACCTCAGCACAAGAGAGATATCGAGGTGCTGGAGCAAGTGCAGAGGAGGGCAACGAAACTGGTGAGAGGCCTGGAGAATAAGGCTTATGAGGAATGTTTGAGGGAGTTGGGATTGTTTAGTTTGAGGAAGAGGAGGCTGAGGGGAGACCTCATCCCTCTCTACAACTGCTTGAAAGGGCATTGTAGAGAGGTTGGTGCTGGTATCTTCTCACGGGCAATGAGTGATAGAACAAGAGGGAATGGCTGCAAGCTGCAGCAGGGTAGGGTTAGGCTGGGCATGAGGAAAAAGTTTTTCCCAGAGAGAGTGGTCAGTCAGTGGAATGGGCTGCCCAGGGAGGTGGTGGAGTCCCCATCCCTGACTGTGTTTCAGAGTCGATTGGATGTTGTGTTGAGGGATCTGGTGTAGGGGAGAACTTGTAGAGTAGGGCTGATTGTTGGACTTGATGATCCCAGGGTCTCTTCCAACCTAAATGAGTCTATGATTCTATGATTCTGAAAGCAAATACAGTGGAAATGTGGAAAACCACTAGAGCTTGTCATAGAAGAAATGCTCCATCCCTGTGGCCTTCTCTAGTACTGCTCCAACAAGTCTGTGTCTTGTGCTGAAGGCTCTAGAACTGGATGCAGTGCTCCAGGTGGAGTCTCACCAGAGTGGAGTAGAGGGGCAGAATCACCTCCCTCAACCTTGCTGCTTTTGATGCAGCCCAGAATATGGTTGGCTTTCCGGGCTGTGAGTGCAGATTGCCAGCTCATGTCCAGCTTTTCATCCACCAGTACCTCCAAGTCCTTCTCCACAGGGCTGCTCTTAATCCCTTCATCCCCAGCCTCTGCTGGTGCCAGAGGTTATCACGATACAGGTGCAGACCCCTGCACTTGCCTTTGTTGAACCTCGTGAGGTTCACCTGGGCCTACTTCTTGAGCTTGGCCAGGTCCTTCTGGATGGCATCCTGTCCCTCAGGTTGGTGTCACCTGCAACCTTGCTGAGGGTGCCCTTGATCCCACTGTCTATGGCATTGATGAAGATACTAAACAGTACTGATCCCATTATAGACCCTTGAGAGTTGTCACCAGTTTCTATCTGGTTATTGAGCCGTTGACCACTACCCTCTAGATGTGATCATCCAGATGATGTCCACCTAGCAGTCTACCCATCAAATCTATCTCTCTCCAACTTAGAAGGATGTTGTGGGGAATCTTGTTAGAGCAGGACTCTTTTAGGCTTACCTTAATGAAGAAAGTGTTGCCCTTTTATAAGACAATTTGTGATTTATTTTAAATATGTATTCAGGAATGGTATGACTTGTCCCCAGTTGCCGTGCTTATTTCTTTCCTTTATCTTCAAAATCAGTCTAGGATAACTAGCTCAGGTGTGGGTATCTTGGCTTACAGAAGTCTGTATGTGGTCAGATGAATACCATCTTTTGCTCTCAAAGGAGGAAATTCATAAGGTAGAAAACTTTTGGACAAAACAAGGTGAAACACGAACGGCAAAAGCAGAGCACTTTGGAATGGCTTACAAAAATCTTGCTATTTGTGGAGGAGTCCACAATTATGTGAGACAGTCAAAGATAAAATGACTGAGAATAGAGGCGGAAACAGCTATTTCCCTTCCTCCTGCCACCAGAAATCCCTAAATAGATGGCTGCCAGTTTTTATTCCATGAATATAAATTAGCAGATAATGAAGCAATGTATAAAATTAGTAAGAAAATGACATAAAAGGAGGACAGCTGGACAGTTGGAGAAAGAAAGACTTAATTAGAAACAAAGGTAACTTTAATGTTGGTGTTCTGTGACCAGGTAGAAGTCCTAGAGCAGTGCTTAAAGACAAAAATACTCAACAAGTTTGTCAGGCATATGGTCAAAAAGCTAGATTTTAGTCAGATGTAAGTGTCGATGGCATTCTGTCCACTTTAGTAAGCCAGGAGGATGTTTAACAACAGTTATTTAAGTATGACATAATGTAGAAAATGCCAGTCACTCGTATCAAGGAGTCAGAGAGGAGTTATACGTGAAACTCTGTGGACTGCTATTTTAAAAGTACTTTAGATTACAGAAGAAACTGATGTTTTGGGGGTCTTAACTGGGTGAGTAGAGTGTATGACTGCTTATGGGCTGTCAGCTTGACATAATTTTTGGCAGAAATTCTGAAAAAGGACTTGGACCAAAGTAGATAACTAGAGTTAAATCATACCAGGAAATGCAACTCATCTACCATGCCATCTTTTTAGTTTATTTTCAAGTCAAGACAGATTAGTAGCTTTATACAAAAAGCTAGCCTTTATGATTTGTTTTGGGATATTTGATTTGGCAACCTAATCACCCTGATGGGAGGAAAAAAAATCGGCATAATATAAAGCCTGGATGCTATGTATCAGAAGGATTAAAAATTGTTGAACAGATTTAAAACTGGAATTATCAACGGAGCATTATCATTGAGTTGTACGTTTCCCTGGGGTGGAGAGATGTAGGCCTTGGTTCTTGATCTTTGTGTGGGTTTTTTTGTGTGTGTGCGTGTTTTGTTTTGTTGTTGGTGTGTCTAGAAGAAACTCAGAGGTGTTCTTGGTCACTTCACAACTTAAGTATTGGAAAGGTACAGTGAGGATGGGCACAGGTCGTATAGCAGCCTACTTGTATTCCTTAGGAAGCAAGTCGGTACTGTTCATCTTGAATGTAACAAAAAAAAAATAATATATATACCCATTTACAAATCATAAATTTAAGTTATGTTTATACTTGATTTGTCTGTTTTTGAAAAATTCATTGTAGGTCCTCATTGGATGAGGAAGACTTGAAGAAGTTTTAAGGAAAAGGTGCTTTTAAAAGGCAAAAGAAAGAATTCCATCAAATGCTATGCCTCCAGGATGAATTTGTGTTACAATGGTGAGGTGAGTGAGTGGACATTGACACTGTGTAAGCCTGGGTGGTATTCGGTCCTTTCCTTAGCAGTATGTGCTTTGAGGATAGTTGGACTGTGGCTCTGACCTAGTTCGTAGCTTCCATGTTTGAAAAGGCAAGGCAAGGTTTCTGGCCTATTCCAAGGTAGTGGGCAGTGTTAGCAGATAGGGTAATAGAGGGAGACTTGAAGAAGCAATGTCTTACTGGGGGGATTATGGGATTGGGGAGGAATTAAAAAAAAAAAGAGCAAAAGCAAGCTTGTAAAGCTGAAAATGTGGAATGGACAAACATGGGAGAAACAGTGTCAAAACCTTGTAAACAAGGACTGCAGATAATGCCTTTGAAATACTTGGATTTTTTTTCACTCTGGGTTTTGAGTTGAGCAGTTGAGCGTGGCTCTGTTGGGCAAAATACGTCACCAATGAACCTCCCAGCATCTGATCAAAAGCATTCCTGCCCGCCCCAGTGACAGTACTGGCCAGCCCCTGGGGAGTGAGGGCAAGAACAACTGTGTGGGAGGGATCAGCCTTTAACTAAAGGTGTCTTAAAGGGCTGTTGCTTTTTTTTTTTTTTTTCCTTAGAGACTGAATGCTTAATGTCTCCTCAAAATCAGTTCTGTAGGATTTATCTCTGTGCAGTCAGCAAAGAATGCCGATTTTGTCATAAAATGTAGTTGTGTTCTGTTGATTCTGAAAGAGGATCTTCAGGGCCCTCTGATGGCTTGTGTTAGATGGTAAAAGAGTAGAACATGGCTATATAAAAATAGCAGGTTTAAAGTGTCATTTGAGAGTTCAGAGTTGTCTGATATCAGACCTGAAGCAGCTGAGCTATGGATCACTTCTAACACTTCGGGATACAACACTGCTACGAGCTAAGGTTAATAGATCAAATGCCGAAGTCAGTCTCTCGATTCATCTTTTAACTGTTGTTCCACGTAAGCCAAATTCTCTACAGCAACAAATGTTTCTACCTCTCTGACCATACTGAACAAGTAAATAGGTCCAGCAAAATCCAAATGCAATTTGAAACACCAGGATACTGCCGGAAATCCTTTCCAGAATTGCCTTGGTGAGTTTTCATCTGTTTTCAGTAGATTTGGAGTGAAATCAGACAAGATCTCATCTCTCTCTCTCTCCATGGGAACTTTGTGATTCTCTTAAATATTCCTACTACTGGGTGGACTGTGTGTAATGAGCATAGCTGTAGAAGCCCTGGGTGCGGGGTAGTTTCCTTGCACAGTCCCTTGTCTCTGAGCTGTGAGAGCTGGGTTATAGGTACATTAGCAGAATCATTCAGATGCTTGTTAGATAAACAGGAAAGGAGAATTCTGTGTACTTGTAAATGTTACAGTGATGGGACAATACTTTCTCCAGTGTTTGAAGGTTAGTATTTTTTCTGTCCAGGTCTGGCCTTGGTAAAGGTCTGATTAATGATCTTTTATCTTCTGGCATTTGTTTCCAAGAACAATGAATAATGGAAAGAAACCTATGCTAATACCCTCTAGTTACTTTTTTTCTTTTTCCTTCAAGTTTCTTGTGGTGCAGGTGGTAACACAATTACAGATTAGATGCTACTGTTCCAGTTTAGACTGTTTGATAGCAGTAAGGAGCAAATGGTTTGGGACATTAATTAGGCTTTCTAATGGAAAACAGTATTTTTATGCTTTGTTCAAACAGTAAGCAGGTAAAGAAAGAGAAATAGATGATGGTGAACCAATAGGATTGGAGGATGAATAAATTGCAGTCTAAAGAGAGCAGGAAAACTGCCATGGAATGGCTGTTGCAGGTCTTGTTTCCTCTCCTATATATATATATATGTATTTATTTTTTTTAATTTTGTATTCCTGATCTGACAGAGGAGAATACTCAGGCTGTAGCAAGATGCTGGTGTGGCCAGTAATGATGCTTAAGATGGATGTTCAAAGCAATTTGAACATCATCATTTGGCATCAAAGATGCCAAAAATTAGACAGCATCTCCCTCTGGAGGTCTGTAAAGGCATCTCTGTCTGTACAGGGATCTTTGTACTTACTTTAGGAGGACTGCATCATTAAGTTCCTAAACCTTGTTGTTATCCTGGATACTCTAGTCACTGGTACCTCACCCTGCCTGTTCAGTAAATACACAATGTATGTCAGAACTGGACTGTTCACCGAGTGAATGGGAGAACTAGCCTGTTCTGTGTGAGAGGGTTTTATGTACCATACTGAAGGAAAGTTGTATAAGGTAGTTCATGCAGGCAGGTTATATAGAAGACTTTGGAAAAACGGTTCTAGTCTAATCTTCTGTATAGTAAGTAACATTCTAGGCAAGGAATTATATTTGATAGCTTCTTTAGAAGATGGGACCCTAAAGAAGTGATTGCAAGACTAAATCTCTTACATAGCACCAGAACACCAATAATGAATAGCCCAAGACTGTTCTACTGAGGATAGCTATCTTCTTGTCGATTGAAACAGAGTTACAAATTATGAGGAAAAGGCTGAGGTGCTCAATGCATACTTTGCCTCAGTTTTTAACAGTGGAACCGGCTGTTCCCCGGAGACTAGGCTGCAGGAGCAGGGACACAGGGAGGGGAACCAGAATGAGGACATCACCATTAATGAGGAAGTGATCAGTGACCTGCTATGCCGCCTGGATGCACACAAGTCTATGGGACCGGATGGGTTACACCCAAGAGTGCTGAAAGAGATGGCAGACGTGCTGGCCAAGCCTCTCTCCATCATCTTCCTTAAGTCATGGCTAACTGGAGAGGTCCTGCTGGACTGGAAGGTGGAGAATGTAATGCCCATCTACAAGAAGGGCAAAAGGGAAAATCCAGGCAACTACAGACCTATCAGTCTGACCTCGATACCAGGGAAAGTCATGGAGTAGATCATCTTGAGTGCTGTCACTAAACATGTAATGGGCAACCAGGGGATCAGGCCATGGGTTTATGAAAGGCAGGTCCTGCCTGACGAACCTGATCTC
>VZTM01009233.1:1096-27585 GCA_013400555.1 Jacana jacana | reverse complement strand
GTCAGTCAGTGGAATGGGCTGCCCAGGGAGGTGGTGGAGTCCCCATCCCTGACTGTGTTTCAGAGTAGATTGGATGTGGTGTTGAGGGATCTGGTGTAGGGGAGAACTTGTAGAGTAGGGCAGGTGGTTGGAGTCGGTGATCCCAAGGGTCTCTTCCAACCTGAATGAGTCTATGATTCTATGACAAAAGAATAAAGGGTGCGTTCTCTTCGTGCCTGATGAAAAACATTTAAATATTATACTTCTGCACCAAGTTTCTATACTCTCTCTCTACTTAGTCGGCAGAGACTTATTCAGAGTCAGTGGGGTCTGGATTGTAATTCATCTGAGCAGTCCTCTGGTCACCTGCCTAAACATAGTGCCAAGTAGGATCTCTAAAGCACTGCTAAAAATTGCATAATGCAGGATAGAACCTGAGACCTCCAGGGTTTACAACAGGGGCAACTGGAATTGAGGTGGGAACTCCCAGGACGTTTAAACTGAGAGCAGATGCATGTGTCTAGGTCCCTAATGAAACACAAAGTGTCTGCTGTAGGATAAGTTGAAGCTTTCCAAAAGCTTTTTTTGCCTCTAGGGAAGTTTGTGTCTTCATGTAGTTTAGGTGTTGTGATATTGAGAGCTGAATCCTACCCTAAATGTCTTTGTCTTATTCTTCTTGAGCCTGTAAATAGCCAGGCATACCTGTTTGGATAAAACCTGTGTAAGAAGTTCTTGGAAGAATCAGGATTTTGCCTGAGAATGTCAAAACAGCGTATTTTTTTTATAGGTCCATGCAGTGTTACATTATGGTGAAATACTGGCAATGTTGAAAGATAATCTGGCCTCTCATTCCCTGAGTAAGTCTCTCTTCTCTTAAGTAAGTCTCTCAGGATTTAGTATGGCCTTTACTCTTTTGGAAACTATTGTCCTGTCTATCTGTTGTCAAATCCATGTGGATGTTTTTCTCCAGATGTATATGGAACATGTGGGAGCTTTGTAAAGTTGCTCACACTGAGTTTGTCCTCTACCATCTGACAACCTAAATACAGGAAGCTAAGGGGTTTAAATTTCAATATGGATCAGGTGGAGCATACTGGAAACCTGTAAATAAGAAGTCTGATCTCCCCTCTTTTTTTTCCCCCTTGAGTCTGCACCATAGCAACTATCTATACAGAAGGATTTCATGTCTTGTGTGAGGAAATCTGTGGAGAAGCCTTGTTCTTTTGTTCATTTCTATCACAAAGATTTGTTATACGAACATATCTGGTGCTGTCTTGGAAGGCTGGATGTTTCATTCCTGGGAGGAGCTGACTGCAGGTACCAGCTTTGTTAAAAGATCTTTGTTTTCTGTTATGCTTCCTTCCACATCAGTGCTGAGTTGAGAATCTGATTGTAAGGGAACTGTGAACTCATGCTGAAATGTAATGTGCAAGTTTTCTAATCTGAGCATTTTTTCTCCTCAACAAGAAGATCTGTAGGTTTTCCACATTTGTTAAATGGAATGAAACCAGTAGCTTTAGGGAAAAAAAAAAAAAGTCACAAGTGTTTCAGTACAGTGCTTGAATATTTAAAATTTGGAACTGAACACATTTTTGCCCTTGGCATATTGCAGTTGCTGTGGTTTTGTGGAACTGTTTGGATTTTTTTGTCAATATTGCTGATTTAAGACTGGTTTAGCCCTTACATACAAGGTGATGTATGTTGACAGGAAGAAGAGGTAACTGCTTCTCATTAGAACACAGACAAAAAGCTGCAAGCAGAAAATAAAGTGAAATGAAAAGCATCTTATTTGCAGTAGTGTCAGATGGACCCAGTTTTAAGCCTGTCTACTTTTCTGTTGTATGTGGGTTTTTTTTCTGCTGCCAACTGACTGTTAGATGTTCATGAAGGTGTTTGCACAGTGGGGCTGAAGCTTGTGTTGCTGCTGGTAGTAGGTACCTTCAGGTGAACGCAGTCTGCCTTGAGCTGAGAAGTGCTTACTGTCTACAACTCCTCTTGACTGTCTAAGTGTACTTATTCATCGTAGCTAAAATAGATTTTTTTTTTTTTTTTCTTTAAGTGTTTCTAGCAAGGGTGTCTGGTGCTTCAAATCCCTCAAACTTTTAGCACTTGCTGTCTGATGTCTCGGGACATGGGTGACTAGGCTTGGTTATGTCAGTGTCAATGCTTCTCTTGCAGAGAAGTGAGCCACTGTCAGGCTTTGTGTATTGAGTGAAACTGTAGTGTTGTATGCAGATACGGGTTCTATTACATGAAAGCTGTGGAACAAGCAAATGCTCCTAACTACATCTGTAAAGTTTCTGTTCTCTGTTTTAGATACTGGTGCAGTATCTTTGTTCCTAGTGATTCAGTAGCTCCTAATAAAACTTGGGCAGTTCAATTTCTAATGTACAGGTACTGCTTTTTTGCTTTAGAAGTAGTTTTTAACTTTCTAAAGTTGTTTCTAACTTTAGGGTAACTAAAGCAGTAACTAATGTGCCTTGAATGCAGTAATTTTTGTAGTATATGTTATGTTTTTTCTACTATGATTTGTGTCAGGACTCATGTTTCAGGTAACTTCATAAGAGTATAATATTTGCATGTTAGAAAACAAGATGTATGCTTCCAAATCAGGTCAGCGAAATTACTATTGTTGCAGTAAAATCTGCTGCAGAAAATTAGTGCCAACTCGACCTTTCTAAAGAATCTGGAGACACATATATACAACGGAATGCCCTTCATTTTTCACTTCCACGTTTATAATTTCAGAATGGAGGATCTTACTGTTTTAAAAATTAAAACCTGATCCTAACTTAACTTTCAACTTCCTCTTCGGTTCCCATTTTAGCATCTCTTGACATTACTGTCAAGTTGCTGGGAGGTGTCATGTTGCTGGGCTCTGGAGAATGAAGTTTCCTGGCACTAGAATGAACTGCACCGGGACAGATTTTGTGTTATGAAGAGGGTGTATACCTTACCATGCATCTTAAATCTGTCTTTTGACCTCTGCTGAAGTGGCTCACGGTGATGACAGGATGCTTTCTGATACTGTCCTGTGGTATCTTTAGTGCAGCTTGTGCAGCCCTGCAGGAGTTTTGAGATTAGGGTATTTCAAGTTAGAAACACGTCAGGACTAAAGAAGGTAGACATCATGGCTTTTTACCTCATCACAAGGCACTCTGATAATTTTGCAGCCTCATTTCAAACGGCCTGAGCTTTTGCTATAAGCCTGCTCTTTGGGTTTGTGTCTAGTGCAGAAGGTAAAATAAGGATGTTGCTGACCCTGCCTAATGTGCCCGTTCTTCAGATAAGACCCACAGAATTGCAGCACTGCTCAATAATATCTCCAAAAAGGAAATACCCGAGCTGCTTACATCCTTCCCCCCCGCCCCTCCTCTTTTTTTGCCCCTCTGTTCTCCCTTTGATACTTGGCAGGCTGTCCCTTAGCTTGGTCAGGAAGTTAATAAGAAGTGGTCGTTAGAGAGGTCCCTTACACAGAGCAATCTGAAATACTAGCTGCCTGCTCGCATCTTTAGCCAGTAAGGGCACAGGTAGAACTGTAGGTGGTCATTTGATTTATTTTTTTTTTTTTCCTTTGATTTTTTGTTTTAGTTTATTCTTTTCCCTACATTGCTTCTAAGATTTTTCAGTGTTCTAAGACTTGGAAGATGAAATGAAGCCTCCATCCACAGTTTGATGGTTGGGTCTAGAAGGGATTTCTTGCAAACTTTTGTGACAAGTAGCCTGATAATTTTTGTAGCAGAGAGAAGCTCTGGAAGCAAGCGGCACTGTTCCAGGTCAGCGCAACGATTCACAGCCCTGAGCAGGGCAACAGGATGCAATTTAGTAGCCTGAATGGGTGCGGAGGCATGGAACTTCTTAAAATATTATTTCCATTGTCAGGCTATTTACTTATGAGGATTCTTATGCTGGATCTTGCCTCTGCTCTTATCTTTTGCTGTTGACCCTCCGGCTTCTTATTTCCTGCCTCTCAGTCAGAGCCCGGATATGGACGTTGTCTCTGACTGACACTTCTTTGCCTCCTGCTTTCTGCCAGCTGTGTCTGTCGTAGTCATCAGGTGAATTGTAGGGCTGGAAGTGAGGTAGAAACAGGAAAAAGGGTAGATACATTTTTGTCCTTGCTTGCCTCATCTTATACATTGACCTTATGTTGTTAAAAGTTTGATTCATAAAGCAAAATGCGTGCAGAGAGCAGCTTTTTTGCTTCATTCCTGTGTTAGTAACAGATTGAAAACACTTTGACTGTCAGATGGATTGGGTTTTCCAAAAGCTGTAATTCTCATGAACTTTGTGAGGCTTAGAGTTTATATTTATATATCCTACTCTTGGATTATAGTTGTCTGTATTTATTTGTTTAGGTATGGGGTACAGCCTGTACTGTTTTGATGTACTATTTTTGATGATCGCTGTATTGTTCCACTTCCTTAAAATAAATAAAATAAATATAGACTAATACTTAGCAGTATGCTAAGTGGTGAAAGGTTGATGCTAATTAAATAGGGTTGTCAAAGTGCATGGAGGAAGAATTGCAGACGGTGCTGAATCTTTGTAAATACTTCAGCTACCCCTACCTTTAGACTCCCCAATTTGTGAAAATGCAGTCTTCCAGTAGATTTAAAAATATATTAAAAAAAGAAAACAACAATATTTATTGTTATAATATATATTTATACTTGTGCTAGTTGTAATCATGTATGTTAAGCAGCAAGAGGAGAGGTGGGGATGGAAATGCAGAACTGTTGCTAAGTTGATACCTTTTAGTTCCTTTGTTCAGCATAAGATTTCCTTTAACCCCAGTAAAATAGATGTGGTTTTAAAGAAGCCTCCATATAAAATAACTAGAGTGTGAATGTTTGACTAGCACTTAATTTGCTACTTTTTTATGAAAAACAAAATACTGCTGCTTCGTTTTTGGTTTGGTTCTTTTTTTTTTTTTTTTTTCAAACTACTTTTGTTCCAAACTATCCCAAACTCTCCAGTCAGTGACACTGCTGCTTCTGTATACACTGTCCATGGGCTGGCTCCCGGTCTCTTTGTTCAGAGCACGTGTTGGGAGACTCCCTTTCAAGGGAGGACATGGGATGCCATGTTACGCTCTGGCTGGAAGTTGTTTGCATCCACAGAAGCTGTATCCTCTGCAGGAAAGCAGAGCCTGGATTAGTGACACAGCATGTCCGTGGTGTTAACCGGTGGGAGACGCTGCATGTTCGTTGCCTGCTGCAGCAGTAATCTGCTGATTGAGGGAAGGAGTGAGAAAATAAAAGTGGAGTTCATCGAAATTAAAATGTGACACTTAATCCTGTTAGCACATGGAGGGAAAAACAGCGTTGCCTGGTGGTAGGGGAAGAGGAGCTACTGAATTTACCTGAAATCTGTGTATGTATCAGGAAGAATCAGATCAAATGGGATCTGGATCCATGCCTTGTGTCAAATATATCGCTTTTGTCAATCAGAAGCCTCAGCTGAGTTTCTGTAAAACTGAAGCCCTGCTTGTTTTCATCCCACAGCAACTGTTGTTTAATACAGATGAGCAACTTGATCTTCCTGGGTTGCTCACATACCATAGTGATGAGATGCACCAAAATGCTAATAAAGAAGTTTTAATTTTACTGCCTATTTAGGAGAAAAAGTATGTTCAGGTGAGGTTTGGTTTTTTTTCTTTTTCCTTTGATGTTGCTAAATTTGCGGCCTGAGCCTAAACTAGGTTAAATGACTTTATAAGTTGTCAGTCAGGTGTTCGATGTGACCGCAGCATGTGGTGGTGCTGAGCACCATAGTTTGTGAGATCCCTGAGGTAGTTCTGGACAGCAACAGGTGGGGAGCATGGGGCAAGGCAGCACTGGTGGGGCTGGTAGGCCAGTAACACCAGTCGCCCAAATCCTTTTTGCACACAGTGAGTAGAGGAGAACTATGGGGGAAGGCTATGGAGTTGGAAATTCCATTTCTGTTCCTCTGACATAGAGGAAAGCACAAGTGAGGCTTAATAGAAGCTACAATGTCAAGGGGGCAGAGGCTGACATCATGTGATAACTGGAGGTAGAGAAGATGGCTTAGTAGAGGGGGAAGATGATTGTAGACCTTGATAGGCCTAGACCATGAGGGTGGCTGCTGTGTGATTCGATGAGAAGGGGTAGCTGTAAGAGGATGTAACGGGATGACTTCTTAGACTGCTCTTTCTGGTAGTTTTCTGAATATGTTACAGTGGCAGTCAGGTTTTTGCCTTTCCTTCATTGGAGAATGTTGTGTCAAAATGAACCTGGAAGAGGAAGAGTCACTAGATGAGACAAATATAAGGATCAGTTGAGTTTTTTGTGCATAAAGAATCTGCAAGATCTGGTGTTTGGCTGGGTCTGTGGCGTTACAAGTAACGATGTGTTTGAGCTAGCAGGTGTATTTTTCTTGAAGTGAAAGGGAGATGAAGAACGATTTTGTATGTACCATTGGAGACAGATTAGGAGTAGAGGCAGTTTTCCAGACTATGTTTGCAAAGGTGGCCTTTTTTTAAAAAGAGATTGATGTCCCGGAGAGCTTCTCAGGATCTCCACTTATAAAAAAAATAGGGGATATTCTGATAGGGAAGTAAAAAAATTAAATCAGCTGACTAAGAGAGCTAGGTCTGGACTGTCACAGAAAAGATGATTGATGACTCAAAATGCACGAAGATGGAATTGTGCAAATAACTTTGGACTTGAGCAAGAATTCCGTTAGCAAAGTTGACCTGAAGAAGGTCTAGGATGGAAATAGAAAAGTGGAACTGTGCTTAGAGATTAAGTGAAAATCTCAGAAATTAGTGAAGAGGTGAGGAGATTGAAGGATTAAAGATTGAGGAAAAATAGCTAAAGGATGGAATTCCCTAATAACATGTACTTTTCCATAAAACTAGTTTGTAAATCCTTTAAAAAAACAAAAAAGATGTTATAACAAATGAACCAACAAAACTATTTTTACATGGTTATAGTAAACATAAGCATTTGTAATAGGAAATGCTTACTGTGTTCCTTATTTCTTGCCCTGTGAATTTAATAGCACTTGTAAACCCACAGCAGCAAGTCTTTTGAAGCATTGTGTCAAACCTCGTTCCTATTTGTCCACGTAAAAATGACAACACTTCAAGATGGTAATTTCCCTTTATTGGAAGGATCTTTATTTAGAACTTTTTTCAGTAGAGACACAAAGATGCATCCATCAGACTCCATCTGCTCGGCCATACAAATGCTGCCCTGTTCCTGTTGAAATGCTAGTCCCTACCAGCATCTGACAGCTCGACGGCTGTTTGCCGCTGTGTATTCGGCAGCAGAGCTAGCTGCCTGGTGGACATAGAGGAAATGTTAGGGGCTAGCTGAACACAGTTTAGGTAAGTTAGAGAAGGATGCAGAAACCCCTTGGATTCTCAAGGGTGAACTTTTAATTGGAGATTTTAGGAAATGAAGTTGTGCTGAATAGTAACTGACCATAAGCTTCTTACTACTCAAAATTTGCTGCTGATGTGGAATCTTAAATTTTATGTGCAGTTTCGCTCCTGCAGAAGCTGAAATTCTTCTTTACCTTTTTAAATCTGATTTTGAAGAAGTTATGTTTCCTGGGGAAAAAGGACCAGCTATTCTGTTACTTTGCCATAGTGTGCGAGCTGCCTGTTGAGTCAGGCACTCTTAATGCTGGTAATGTTCTTCAGATTTCCTGAAGAGAGTGACTGGAATAGTACTTGTCACCTGGGTATGCCAAACTCAGACTAAGAACGCAACATGTGTGAAACTGAGGCACTTTGGTTTGGATTTTGCATGTTTTGAATGTGGAAAAAGTAAGGGGAAAATGACTTGCAGAAGAGCTGTTGTAGAAACAAGTGTTTACGTGCAGAAAATCTGAGGGAAGAGAAGTTAACATAAAGAAAGTGGGAGCCCTGGAGGTCTTTGTTACAATTAGAGCCAGGACTTGTGAATTAAAAATTCCAGTTGTGCGAGTGTCCATAAATTACCTCTTGTTTTAACCTGACAAAGACTCGCGGTTGTATGGAACAAAATAGGAATTGTGCAGAGGTTTCCTGATGAAGCTCAAAAGCAAGGTGAAACATGCTTGTAGGTTTTATATTTAATTAAGTCCTTAGGTTCCCAACAGAACTTGCCTTCCCTCCAGAGCCTGTGATCAGACTACTCAGAAACTTCCGAGGCTACATAGCTCATCCGAATTGGAGGGAGGTTCCGTGGCTTAGCTTAGGTACAAAATTAGAGCCACTCTGCCTTCAGGCATAATTTTGATACCATGTGAAGTGTTTTAGGGGTTTCCTGTGAAGCAATTCACTTTAGATTTGTTCTTTGCAGTTGCTGCTGCTCAGCCATTAAGTAGTTCGTACTCAGCCTCCCCTTCAGAGCTCTGTAAGGGAAATCTTCTAGGATGATGTGTGCCTGTCTGCTTTTTACTTCTGTATTTCATATTAACATCCAGTTGTCCAGCATCTATATTAAGAAAACATAAAGGCTTTGAAAAAGCCTCTGTATGTCTGTATTTTTTCTGCTCTTCCAGTTTTACTCAACTTCAGATATGAAACCACGCAAACGAAATCTAAGAGTGCTGCAGGCTTAAAACTTAAGCTGAAACCTCAGAGCTGTGCTAAACCCACCCTGTTAGGAATGACAGAGATGTTGCAGTAAATTCTCTTCCTAGCCATCAGCTAAGAAAGTTCATTTTCTGTTCTTGGCTTTTAACTTAACATAAGGTTTCCTTTAATTATTTCATTTTCGAAGTTCATTACATATGCTGTAAGAATATATCTGCTCTGAGTTGACTGCATTTGATAAGAAATTTGAAGAGATTTTTGTATGGTTGTGCAGTAAAATTATAAACCTGATTTCTTCAGCTATTCTTGTAATAAATAAATTAATTAAAAACAAAGTTATCCTAATGTAAAATTCCATAGGTCAGTTTATGCTGCTTGTTTTGTTTACCCGTGTATTTCTAACACAGTAACAATCAGGATGCCGTCAACATCCAGTGGTTCTACACCAAGCAAAAATGACAGTAGTTAGATTACTTAATCAGTTGACAATTCTGTTCTTTATTTCTACAAATCATGCTGTTTTCCTCATACAGATTTTTGCTTCAGAGTAAGACCGGTTGGTTCTGGTAGAACAGAAAGCTTGATCTATAAGCTTAGTCTAGCTGGGAATTCTTGCTAAGACTAAATAATATAGCTTGTGTTTGGGATGGGGGAATAGTTCATTCCTTTTTCGACTGCTTTTAACCTAGGCACTAGTGGTATACAGGGCCTGTAAAACCTCTCGTCAGTAGCTTTAATAGTGAAGTGCGTAGCTGAATTTGGGAATTGACCAGCAAAGATGTTTTTGTGCCACATCTGTCTTGCTGAAACCATTTTGTAGAAATTGTGAACGTTGATATTTATTTGCGTGAAGAAATAGGATAAACGTTACTGTTAGAATACTGTTAGAAGTAAAATCAGCCCAGCCGAAGATACTCCAGAGACAGTTTCCTTACAACTCTCATCCAAAACCAAGGAGATAGGGAAAAGGCCAAGGGAGCACAAGGACAATCATGATGATGCTTGAAAGCTTTATTTAGCTTATTGCTAAATATTTTCCAACACTTTGCAGCATAATCTAAGGAGACTAAAGCTATTTAGGAACAGAGGGAACTGGGGACATGTGGGTCTGAGAGGCCCACTGTAGCGAGAGTGTAATAAGTGTGAGGGAGGAGGGCAATGACCCCACCCAATTAGAGATTATTTAATAACAAGCAGGTTCTTGATGTCTTTATTTTTTGTGTGCATTGGTAATGTGCAAATGAGATGATATAGCAGGCCCCAGGGGCTGCTTCTCCATATGCGAGTGACACTCGGTGTTCAGGACTGGTGGCTGGGCTGGATTTGTGCTCTGGGATGTTAAATATCCTTACCGTCCTGGAGTGCAGGGCTGAACTAGCAGCTCTCTAGGCTGCAGTGACATCTGGTGGCAGTTCATATATTTATGTACTATTTGAAATCTTTTTAATTCAAAGACGGAACAATTACCTACCTGTGGTCTGCTTGCTTTTGTATTCTAAGCTGTTCTAGCTTGTGGCTGTTCTTCTCCCACTGTCTTGCTTCTGACTCCCTGGGGGGTGGGTGAGTGTGTTTAAAATTGCTGAAACTAATGCTTCTTTTAGCTAGTTTAAAAATGTACTAAGGATTTTAGTTTCAGATTCTCTTCTCTCCCCTCCCCCCTTCCGCCCATATGTGTGTGTCTTGTAGAAGTAGAAGCTACATGGAAACCCACCCTCTGCCTCTGTTTTTAGGTCTTCGCAATCAGACAGAGATCCTGGGGTTACTTAGTACATACCCATACATATAAGTGCACATACCTGAAATGTAACACAGAATTATCAGGACAGGGAAAAAAAGCATAAATTGATTGGCACGGCTTGAAGTAATCTTAGAAATGTGCCAGGGCTTTTGGAGAAAGTCAATAGTAAATCATTGTTACCAGAACCAGAAGCTGTTCATTGAAGCTGTGT
The DNA here is from genome assembly GCA_013400555.1 of Jacana jacana. Taxonomy (NCBI): domain Eukaryota; kingdom Metazoa; phylum Chordata; class Aves; order Charadriiformes; family Jacanidae; genus Jacana; species Jacana jacana. The sequence goes on along the minus strand of VZTM01009233.1, from coordinate 17,106 downwards.
GCCCTTTCAGGAGGAAGCAGGCGAGAAGAAAAACTTAGCAATTTTGAGGGAAATGCTGCTGCTGCTTCATGTAATAGAAAAACAGCAGAAATGAGTGGTTTGTGGTCCTTACAGCTACCACCTAAGGATGGAGACATACAGAGGGTGATCCACCAGACTTCAGCTAAGCTCTGAGGATGCTTGCTGCTTTGCCTGCTCCATCTGAAGTCCAAATCTCAGTTCTTACTTCAAATTGACGTGACTGTTGTACTTTAGATGTTGCTAGTTGCTTTTTGAGGGGTGCCAGGCCAGTGAAAGAAGTAATATGAGGTGTATCGCCACATGTAAGGACAACACCGTCCTTAGGTCAGGACTCCACTAGGGCAAGGAAGGAAGAGTTTTAAATACCTTCAGGTCTTCCCTGCGTCAACTAATTTTTAAACTCTCTGTATTCAGGAGGGGGATACAACTGAACTATTTTGCCCCTCAGGTGGTCGGGAAGTTTCTTTGTGGGCAGATAAGCCTTCCCAGCATGCCTCGTATAGGTGAATTTTGAGGAAGTTTTTTGGAGAACGTTTTGACCTTTCTTCATTTGTAAAAGTCTATGAGGGCTTGCCATGGAAACATTACCTCATCAGTTTTACTAATGCCATAATATCCAGTGATACTTACCCCTGTTTTAATGGAGTGTCTGAGACAAGGGTAACAGAAAGGTAAGTTTTTTCAGAGGGCCAAGGAAGTAGCAGGATGTCAGCTCATCTGACAAGGCTGTAAAGGTGTTATAACTCACACTAGGTATAATTTTCTCCCTGTTTTTCAGGTGAGGAGAAATTTTCTTTAGTTTTTGGTCATCTGCTGTTGGACAATGTAATCAAGTGGTTCTTGACTCTAACAAATACTCTGTAAGGTGAGCGATGAATAACCAACTTACACAATAGATGAAAGGCCTAACTTGCTAAAAAAGGAAGAGAATAGGTTTCCTTTTCAGTCTTTCCCTTTTGTGCTTTGTTGTGAAATGAAAGTGAATGAACAACTGCAGTTTCTTCATAGTGTGGCCCACATGGTGCCATTCAGAATCTCTTCCAGGTGACAGCAGGGCAGGGCTTCAGCTGGGTGTCAGAGCTGTTGTTTTTTTGTTGTTGCACAACATCATTTTAGCATTTACTTCTTTCATAACTCTGTGTGTTACCTTCTGCAATCCTATCTCTCCAGTGTAGGATAGTGAAGCCGAGGGAGGGAGAACAGATTTTTAGGATCAGCTAAATTACTGTTGCATTAACACGTTGCCTCTTGGAGATGGGGGGAGAAGGCTTTCTTGCAGCAGTTTGTCCTTACTGCTGTGTTAGCTTTGCTGAGACCATGTTCACCCTTGTGGCTGTCTGGGCAAGCAGTGCCTTCCCTTCGCTTCCGTAGCTGCAGAATTTTAGCCTGGCATTGTGCAGGACTTGCTGGCAGATCACCAGCTTTATTTCTTCTTGGACACCTATAGAAGGACATGGTTTGCAATGAAAGTTAGTGGTTTGGTTTTTTGGTTTATTTTGGGTTTCTTTTGCGGCTGTCTTGGTACCTAGGTATAGGTGAGGAACTGTGCCTAGCAATGGTAGGCATCTATTTTGGCAAAATTGCATACATGATGTATGTAATTTCCTACCCCTCCCCAGATATCTCACCTTAGAAGCATCAATCAGACTTCATAAATACTGGTAGAAATAAAGCATAATATTAACCTGACATGACTTGAAAGTCAAAGGGAGTCAATAGAAAAGCAGTAGAAATGCAGTGGACCTGTGCTTATGGTAATTAATTTCATTACTGTCATGTTCTCCTGGCTTTTGTTTTGAATGTAGACCCTTCAGAATAGGAATTACTGTGCTGAGTATAAATGCAGTTCTTACCAGAAGATTTCTTTAAATTGTGTGAAGTTGCTACGACTATCTAGTGGGAATCATATCTGAAATATATATGCAAACCTGACTTTTAAATTCCCAGGTCACTTCTATCATTGATTTAAATGGCGAAGTGAAATAATATATAGTAAGTCTCAAATGTGTTTTCCATTCCATAATAGTACAAGGCTTAGGTTTTATTCTGGTTTTTTTTATTTTTCTGTGTTTTTGAGAGTTTTTTTTTCTTGATCTGCTTGAATATTTCCTTGTCACTGCATCATTTGCCTTTGTGTGCTGACAGTATGTTGGCTGTTACTGCACTGGCTCTCATAAATTTTTGTAGGTATGAGACCAGTAGCTCCAATAGTTGATAAACTTATTTTGAAAGTGGAATTCTTCCTTGCTATAGAAAAAAAAGTCAGAGCAGATATTTTGGGGTTTTTTCCTGCTACTTACTTGTTAGCAAATGCAATTTCCATGCTCCCCAAGTTCTGATAATTAAGTGGGGGTTATTTGCCGTAGGAAGTACTGGATTATTTGAGGTGGCTTCTTGTTTCCATTTATTTTCCTTGTATTAAAGTTGGGAAAACTGTTTTACTATTAGAGGGATTAACATAGGTTAATGTTTTCAAAGTCAACGGCCTGATTTTATGCCCTGAAGTTTGAATTGTACAGGGAGAATGAAATAAATGGAAGTTCTAACCGACAGCAATAAAAGTTGCAAATCAACATGATACCATGGTTGATCACTTGAATATATAGAAAAAAATAAATCCTCATCACCCTTAGAGGACCAAAATAGGATTTGTTAATAGAAATAGCAGCTGCCTGACTGCCAGATGTTGAGAGTACTGTGGTAAATTCAGAGACTACCACAGTGTTGTTTTCTTGCATTCACTTGTAAAAGGTTGAAGTGCTTTCTGCAAATCACACTTAGTCTCGAAAACCTTGAATGAGAGATAGAAGGTTTCTAAGATCTGTTTATGTGGGACTTTGAAGCTTACCCTGCTGCCAGCAGGGTTTGGGACTAGATGGCCTCCTGTGATGTGTTCACATGTGGATTATTCAGGGATTTACTCCTTTTTCTTGGTGTGAGGGAGCAGCTCTGTGATTTTCTTCCCGCACTATGTGCTTTTGTTTCAACTGCTGGCTTGATTGTTGAGCCAACATTAGGCTGGTTTGGTTTTTGCAGGGTTTTCTGGCATTTCTGACTGGCTTGGCTGCTGGATCAAAGGACAGGAATTTCCCTCTTGCACTGTGAGTCTTAGAGAGATCCAGCCCATGGCCTCAAGTCAGCATGAAAAATTTGTGGAGATATTTTAGGAGGAATGCATCTTCTGAGCGCCGAACTAGCACAGGTTGTTTAGCTGCAGAGAGTTGATATATTCAGGACAGACAACTTGATAAGGAAACCTTTAAAATCTTGCAGGTTTTGCCACCTTTGCCCTTGCAGTTCATATTATTTTGTTGTAGACTATAACATGAGGGTGGTCTGTACTATCAGACTTATTTCAACCTTTCGTGGCTCCTGCAGATCTCTAGGCCTTTTTATGAATGGACAAGTGGGATGTGCAATTGCACAGCCCCCCTCTTTCCCTCTCCTGCTGCCATAGTTCTTTGCCTTAACCAACGGGATCCCCACCAGGGATTGCTGTGACTGCAAGAACTAGGCTTTTAGATACGTGACCCGGTTTTCAGAAGTACTGGAATGAGATGCAGGTAATAGTAGAGGAGAATATGCTGTGCTATGCTGGTCCAGACACTGTACTATAAATGGTGTTTGTGTAAAAGCAAGAATGGTTTCTATAGGTTAAGCTCTCAGATGAAACTCATTTGCCTTTTCAACAGCAAATAAACTTTTCTTAAAGTAGGTTGCTGTGATTCTGCAAGACGATTCAGGTCCCAGTCGTGCACGTGTTTTTTTGAACACACATTGTTTTTTAAAGTAGAAGCTATTAATAATCTTGTCCCAAAGTGTTTTTGATGTAATGCTAAAACCGGGTATTCTTCCTCTTCTGGGGATTTTGGTTTTTATTGTACATGAGAAAAACATTTTCTATTTATGATCAGATTCCCATTTTTATTTTTCCCTTAGAGGTGATATATTTAATGCAACTGAATGATTAATCTGTTTCTGAGAGTAAAATATATAATATCAAAGATACCTAGACTGCTGTGAACAGTTATTTGCTGTTGCATACCTGAGCTCTTAAACTTACTAAGCCACGTCTTTAAAAGTATCTTTTTCTTCACAGTATTCAAAGATGTCCCAGAACCATAATTCCTCTGATAAATAAAAGCAATCCAGATGTTGAAGGCATTCCTCTAAGACAGGATATTGCTTTTAAATTGTGGTAAAAACTTCCAGTCCTTTGGTAAAACTAGATGGCAGCCTTTACTTGTGGAATGCAAATACAGGTTTTCTGCTCGAGTGTTTGTTAGTGTATTTATGTGCGCTCATTAAAATGTTGAATTCTCTTTTTTCTGCAGGCACAACTTCAAGACATTTAAGAGTACTTTGGAGTGAGCTGGCAGGAAGCCTTCCAACACCATGGTGGCAATAACTATGGCTGTCCTCTAGAGATGCTGAAACCCAGCTTTATTTTGAACTTCTTTCCTATGCCTCCCGACTTGTGCACAAAAGACTTATCGTTGATTGGCATCCATACGATATAAAATAGTCATGGCTATGGATATTTTTTTCCTCCCTTTACTTGACACCTGCATGTTTCCAGCAATCAGTGATGAAGTCTGTATGGAGTCTGCTGACATATGGTCTGTTTCCAAGAGCTCTGAGTGACAGGTACTGTAAACATCCTACACTCTCAGCTGTGGAAACTAAGAAAGCTGGGAGAAGGCTGTTTACTCTCCCTGCCTTGGAAATCGTCTGGTGGACAAGGATTGGATATTGTGAACTCTGTGTTGATAGTATTTCCGACAACCTGTATTTCATATTTTACACTATGGTGTCAATAAAAAACCAAGGCATTATATTGTGTCATCAGTGTTTCGTGTTTTAACTGAGGTCAGAAGGGCTTTAAAATATGCTTTGGCTGCACTGGTGGCTTGAGGGAAACTTACATGGTGGCAATAATACACTGTGATACTTTCATCCCTAAGCAGTGATTAAAACAGACCTGTCGCTTTGTTTAGAGGCAGTGGCACACGAGTTACAGTGTAGATATCCTCAGGATGACACATCAATAGTGTATTTAATCACAATCATCCCTAAATGTTTGATTCTTGTTTTCTAAGATTCACTCAATTCTCGTTTCCTACCCAAAAGGGCTAGAAACAGAGGTCAGAAGGCAAAAAGGTTCTAGGGGACTTCAAATTTCCGTTTCTTTTCAAAAAAAACTCGGAGGTATCAACAGTGATTAACTCCACCTCTAAATTAACTGAATTAAAGATACAAAAGTATTTACCATACATTTTCTACTTGTTGTTCCCTGCCATTTGCCCCCCAGACTGTATTTTTTGTGCTGGCAATCTTTCTTTTTCTCCTTCTGTTACTTTCGTTCTCTTTGCTGTCAACCCAGTAGAACTGCTCATTTCAAATACAGAATAAGATGAAAATAAATAATAATTTTCCTTGTAAATCTAACCTGCTGACACGGTCTAAATCCTCACAAAGTGCAGTTCTGCAGCTCATCTTAAGCAGTGACTTCGGCCTCTTATTTCTTCAAGATTTTTTTCATAATACTGTTGAATTCAAAGATCGCCTTGTAGCTCCTTCTGCAATAGCATTCCTGTGTCCTCAGGTCCTTCTGCTTCAGCTTTTCAGCAAAGGCATTTAAATAGGAAATACTTGAAATAAGGGCTATTCTAAGAGTTTAAATATTGGGGTTTGGAAAGTGATGGGAGTGGGAAGATAACAGGATACCAGTAAAAGATCGTGTAAGGATTCTGTAAAATGGACAAAAAAGGAATTCAAATCTTTAGGCGTAGCTAAAAAAAAAAAAAAAAAAAAAAACAAAAAAAACACAGTTATTTGACACAATAATTTTTTTAGGGTCTGGCTCGCCGTTTGGAAAAAGGAATTGGTGGGAAAGCCAGAGTCCTGGGGCCAGTTAGTACTGCAGGCAAGGAATGAAAGGATGGTTGAGGTCCGGCTGTGCTGTACTTGACACCAGTGCTTTATCCTCGTGAGGTTCTAACATGTAGTTTGTGTAGTAATTTCTGAGAAAAGCAGAACTAGCCTCCTAAAATGATGGTTTTAAGGAGACATCAGCTGTTCAGGCGAGTCAAACAGTAGAGGGGGTAGCATGTCCTCGTAGGAGCGGTTCCCTTGGCAGAGAGAGGTTTCTGAAGGTGGTGGAGCCACAGCTCCACCCTCTGTTGCACGGCAGTACTGAGTGTAGGCTGTGCTGTCCAGGAAAGACAGCCTCCTGAAAGGAGATAACCTCCTGAATTTGTGAAGAAGGAGGGTTTATATTGGTATTTAGATTTGGAATCATGACTTTGTGTCAATTGGAAAAAGTTCTCTGTGTTTAGCATGATTTATTCTTGCATTTAATAGTGAGATTCAATATTCAGTTTCCTCAGTGTATGTTGGGAATGTTGGAGTCTTTCTTGTACGTTCCTCTTGGCAGTGCTTACCTGCCCTTTTACTTGTGCTGACCGGAATGTTTATTTAAATGACAAACTCATTCTCTGGCTTGACACAGCTGAAAGCTTTTATGAGGATCAGCTGAGTAATGGCTTAGTCCACCACAGTGATGAGGAGGAAAATGCTACTGGAAAATGCTAATTCCTTCAAATAAAGCCACTTTTCTGAAGAGTGAAATAGAGTTTTTTCTAAATAAATTACTAAATCCTAAAAATATGAAATGGTGAAATTACAGAATTTTGTATAGTTTTATATTTTACTTTATGCTAAATTCTTCTGTTAATGCTGTTTGAATGCAGTTGCAAGCATGGTGCTAAAACAAGTTCAGATATACTAGTTTTAATTTTTCTATTATTTTTTTAACACCATCCATGTTTCTTGTTGAAATATTTGTTTGTGAAGTCTAATAACCAAATTGTATTGGTAACAGGGAGCAACCAGTAATTTTATTAAGTCCAGACCTTTAATTGTAAAGGTATCCTCTGATGTACTTGTGCCATACTGTGAGCACTGTATAAATTGCATTATTTCTTGGTCATGGAGGCTTTTTTTCCCCAGGTATCACTTGACAAGCCAAAGGCAAGCATTATGTCCTTTTCTCTCATTAATGTCAGACTTCAAAGAGTTTAAGATGCTTTTCGGTCTATCAATTACATGATGGGTGTACACCTCACAAGAGGTGACTGAACATGACAGGGTTTTCCCCGCCTTATAGACAGAGCGCTCTGAAGGACTTGGTTTCCACCCGGCTTTCCGGGGCACCTTTCCCTGGCAGTGCAGCGGCATCTCTCTCGGGCAGTGCCGCCAGCCAGACATCCCTCCTCATTGTGCAGGAGGGGAAAAAAAACCCCACTCAAGCGAGAGCTGCCTGTGTTGGAGACTCCAGTTTATATTGTAGTTGTAGCATGTCTGGCACAGCAGCACTCAGTGGTGGCGTGACTTCATTCAGGCCACGGTAGTCTACTGTTAGCCACCAGTCTCCATCAGACTTTGGCGCTGGCCATATTGGGCTGTTAAAGGGTGAGCGAGTCTCGCTGATGGCTCCTTGGGTCTCCAGCTGATCAGTCAGGTTCTGGATGGGAATCAGGGAGTCGCGGTTAGTGCGATACTGTCATTGATGCACCGTGGCAGTACCAATTGGCACCTGCTGGTCTTCAACCCTCAGCAGTCCCACAACAGAAGGGTCAGCGTTGGGATGGCTCTGGCTTTTGCAGGCCATGCCCTCTTTGGAGCGGAGCTGTTTCTCCAGACTCCTCCTGTAGCTTGGCTCCTCTGCTGTCCCTCAGTTTGAGGGAATTCCTCCACTCCCTTCTGTGCGGTTTTGTTTGATGCTGCTGACCTACAGCTGGGGATGGTTGTTTTGCAGGTGCCTGGTTGTACGCCTCTCGTGCTGCTTGATGGATGCCCCAGCCCAGGTGTGCAGCTGGTGGTGGAGCTGCCTGAGGGGCAGGGGCCAGCCCTGGGTCCAGTGCTTTGGGGGGCTTTGTGGGGGGTGTGAAATAAAAAACCGCACGCGTGTGTGTGTGATGATGTCATTTGGGGCAGCCAGGGGAGCGACCGACAATGCAGTGGAGGAGCAGGTGAGTGGAGTTGGGGGGTTATGTGGGGCTCCCCCCAAAAGAGGTGGGTCACAGTCCCGAAATGTCTGCAAACTGGGGGAGGTGTGCGGGGCAGTGGTGGTTAAAAACTGCGAAGAGTTGTAAAGGCAGGGGCAAGGCCTCAGACTAGAGAGCCATCTCTCCTTTTCCTCTCTCTTGAGAAATCCCATTCCTTTGTGTCCATCAGAGGAGTTCCAAAGAACCACCTCTATCTCTAAGGAGTCTACAGTCTGTAAAGGAGTTGAGAGAGGGAAAAGAATTGTAAAAGACTTCTTTCTCAGGAGGTAGGGCAGTGTCCAAGTAGAGGTCTAAACCGCTATAGCTAGGAGAATTAGATGTTCTTTATCCTAGGCGTTAAGCTGTAAATCTAATTAGATCTGACTTGGAGCAGGTCTTCTACAGCAGCACAAACCAGAGACCGTGTTCTGTGTGTGTCTGAGCATGTAAAGGGCTACAGAGGGGTAAACACTGGTGCTGTCTGTGGCTCTCAACTGCAAAAGGGAGGCTCTGGCTGGCAGGGATTGAAAGACTTGCCCTCCCTTTTCCTCTTGCTTGACGGAAGGGCGTCAAAGTGCTCTCCAAAGCTGCCCCTTTTCCCTTCCCAGTTTGGGGGCCACCCAATGGTGCCATGCTGCTGCCATGGCACAAGAGTAGCTGATTCTGGATCTGCGCTGGGGAAAGAAAACCTGCAATGTGTGTGTGTGAGGGTGTGGGGAACAATCAATACTCCCATGGGGCAAGGGCTGTCATATCTGTCATTTTCCAAATGGCTCTGCCCTTTTCCGAGCAGATCCATTATTTTATGAGCAGCTCTGGAATCTTTAAAACGGCTCCAGCTTTTTCCTACCGGCTTTGTTTTTTAATTAGAGGTTCCATAATTTTTTGAGCGGTTCCTGTTTTTTTCACAGCAGATCCATAATTTTCTGAGGGACTTTGGCTTTTTCAAAGCTGCTCCGGCTTTTTCTGAGTGGCTTCGGCTCTTTCTGAGCAACCCTGGCTTTTTCCCAGCGGCTTCAGTTTTCCAAAGCTGTTCCAAATTTTTTCCAGCTTATCTGTTTTTTTATGAGCGGCTTCGGCTTTTTTCAAAACGGCTCCGGCTTGTTCCGAGCATTTCTGTTATTTTCCGAGCGGCTCCTGAATTTTTAAAGCGGCTCTGTTTTTTCCGAGCCGCTTCATAATTTTCCCAGTGTCTCTGGCGCTTTTCAAGAGGCTTCGGCTTTTTCTGTTCTGCCTTGGCTTTTTCCGAGCGGCTCCGGAATTTTTAAGGCGGATTCGGCTTTTTCCGTTCGGCTTCGGCTTTTTCCGAGCGGCTTCGTTTTTTCCGAACGGTACTAGCTTCGCGCTTGCGCACTAGAGAGGGCGTCTCCCTGCTCTCTGCTGACGCTCGGTGGACAAAATCCGGTACTGCAGTACCGTGTTTTTCCCGAGCGGCTCCAATTTTTTTCCGAGCGGCTCTGCCTTTTTCAAAGCAGCTCCGACTCATAACGAGCTTTTCCAGTTTTTTTACGAGCGGCTCCGGCGCTTTTCAAGCGGCTTCGTCTTTTCGTGTTCGGCTCTGTTGTTTTTGAGCGGCTCTGGCTTTTTCTGAGCAGCTTTGTAATTTTACGAGCAGCTTTGGATTTTTCAAAGCGGCTTCGTTTTTTTCTGAGTGGCTCTGGCTTTTTCTGAGCAGCTCCAGCTTTTTTCAAGCAGCTCCAGAATCTTTGAAGCAGTTCTGGAATTTTCCAAGTGGCTCTCTTATTTTGCGAGTGGTTCCATAATTTTTTGTGCTGATCCAACTTTTTCCGAGCGGTTCCGACTTTTTCCAAGCGGGTCAGGAATTTTACAAGCGACTCCATTTTTTTCCAGCGGCTTTGGCTTTTCTAAAGTGGTTCCAACTTTTTCTGAGCTTATCCATTGTTTTACAAATGGACTTTGGCTTTTTTCAAGCGGCTCAGGCTTTTTCCGAGCTTCCTCAGCTTTTTCTGAGCGGCTCTGGCTTTCTACAAGCGGATTTGGCTTTTTCAAAGTGGATTCGACTTTTTCAGAGTGGCTCTGTATGTTTCAGAGTGGCTCCGTTTTTGTTGTATAGGCTCCGGCTTTTTCCTGCTGGCTTCAGCTTTTTCCAAACGGCTGCTTAATTTTCCAAGCGGCTCCATTTTTTTATGAGCAGCTCCGTTTTTTCACGAGCAGCTCCAGCTTTTTCCGAGCTGCTCCGTTATTTTCCCAGTGGTTCTGGAATTTTTAAAGTGGCTTCGGCTTTTTCCGAGCAGCTTCGTTTTTTTCCTGAACGGCCCTGGATTTTTCCGAACGGTATTAGCCTCGCGCTTGCACACTAGAGAGGGCATCTCCCTGCTCTCTGCTGACGCCCTGTGGGCAAAATCTGGTACTGCAGTACCGTATTTTTCCCGAGCGGCTCTGTAATTTTACGAGCGGCTCCCAAATTCTTCAGTCTGATCTGACATTTTTCCAAGCGGCTTCGGATTTTTCCAAGCGGATCAGGAATTTTACGAGCGGCTGCGGCTTTTCCAAAGCGGTTCTGACTTTTTCCAAGCTTATCTGCTTTTTTTCCAAGCAGCTCCAAATTTGTGCAAGCAGATCCATAATTTTCTGAGCGTCTCCATATTTTTTCGAGTGTCTCCAGCTTTTTCTCAAAGCGGCTTTGGTTTCTTCTGATCAGCTCCGTAATTTTAGAAGCGGCTCCGAATTTGTCCAAACGGAGATGTAATTTTACAAGCAGCTCCGTTATTTTCCCAGCAGCTCTGGCTTTTTCCGAGTGGATCCAGCTTTTTATGAGGGACCCCGGATTTTTCTGAGTGGCTTCGACTTTTGTTGAACGGCTCTGTAATTTTACGAGCGGCTCTGGCTTTTTTCAGAGTGGCTTTGGCTTTTATCTGAGCAGATCCATAATTTTCTGAGCGGCTTCGGCTTTTTCCGAGTGGCTCTGTAATTTCACGAGCATCTGCGGCTTTTTCTGAGTGGCTCCATTTTTTTCAAAGTGCTCCGGCTTTTTCCAAGTGGATCCGTGATTTCCCGAGCAGCTACGTTATTGTGCAAGTGGCTCTGTAATTTTTCACGCTGATCCGATATTTTCCAAGCGGTTCTGACTTTTTCTGAGAGGCTCTGTAATTTTCCGAGCAGCTCCATTATTTTACGGGTGGCTTTGGCTTTTCCCCAGTGGCTCTGGATTTTTCCTTGCGGCTCCGGCTTTTTCCTAATAGCTTTGGCTTTTTGCAAGCGGCTTTGGCATTTCCAAAGCAGTTCTGACTTTTTCCAAGCTTATCCGTTATTTTATGAGTGGCTTTGGCTTTTTTAGAGTGGCTCTGTATATTTCCGAGCGGCTCTGGTATTTTTAAAGCGGTGCCAGCTTTTTTCAAGCGGCTCCAGCTTTTTCCGAGCAGCTCCGTGATTTTCCGAGCAGCTTTTCCTTTTTCAAAGTGGGTCCCACTTTTTCTGAGTGGCTCCGGAATTTTTAAAGCGGCTCCATTTTGTTTTGAGCGGCTCTGGCTTTTTCCAAACGGCTCTGTAATTTTCTGGGCCGCTTTGGCTTTTTCCCAGCAGCTCCGTAATTTTCTGAGTGGCTCCGTTACTTTCCAATCTTATCTGCCTTTTACCGAGCGGCTCCAGCTTTTTCCAAGCTAATACAGATTTTTCCCAGCAGCTTCATAATTTTTCGAGTGGCTCCGGCTTTTTCAAAGCATACCTGCAGAATTCTCATCCCCACTATTGAGTGCATATTTCGTCTTTAACGGAATCAGTGTTTTTCCCATGGCAACTGCTCCCGGGCGGATTGGCAGCAGCATTGGCCAGTCCCGGGGCGGGTGCCTCACTCCAATTGGTCAAGCCCCCTCATCAGGGTGGGAGGCAGTGAGGACTGATGGCCCGACGGACCAGTATACACGGGCTTCCGAAGGACAGGGGCCAGCCAATGGCGCCCAGCGTGGGCAGGCCAAGGCGCTCTGGAAGCGGAGGGGGCTGGGGGAAAATGGCGGCCAGTGTGAAATCGCAGTGGGACGGAGCTGCCCGGCGTGGCTCTGCTTGGCCCAGCCCTCCAGCGCAGCGCTGCCCGTGTGGAAAGTGCTGGGCAGCGTGTCGAGGCTGCTGGACCGCGGTGGTGAGGTGTAAGGCGGGGGATGTGCCGGTAGTGGCTGGCGGCATGAGGGGGAGCCTGGGGGTGCCAAGCTGCGCGGGTGGAGGGGGGTGTGAGGTGGGGTTGCGTGTCCTCTCTGCTCCCCTTGCCCTGCCCCAGGTCTGGAGCAGGGAGGATGCCTGAGCAAGTGGGGAAGCAGAGAGCCTGAGCTGCTTTGCAGCCCGACACACAGAGCAGCTCTTGTGCTCCCGGGGCTGGCAAAGAGACACNACGAGCAGCTCCAGCTTTTTCCGAGCTGCTCCGTTATTTTCCCAGTGGTTCTGGAATTTTTAAAGTGGCTTCGGCTTTTTCCGAGCAGCTTCGTTTTTTTCCTGAACGGCCCTGGATTTTTCCGAACGGTATTAGCCTCGCGCTTGCACACTAGAGAGGGCATCTCCCTGCTCTCTGCTGACGCCCTGTGGGCAAAATCTGGTACTGCAGTACCGTATTTTTCCCGAGCGGCTCTGTAATTTTACGAGCGGCTCCCAAATTCTTCAGTCTGATCTGACATTTTTCCAAGCGGCTTCGGATTTTTCCAAGCGGATCAGGAATTTTACGAGCGGCTGCGGCTTTTCCAAAGCGGTTCTGACTTTTTCCAAGCTTATCTGCTTTTTTTCCAAGCAGCTCCAAATTTGTGCAAGCAGATCCATAATTTTCTGAGCGTCTCCATATTTTTTCGAGTGTCTCCAGCTTTTTCTCAAAGCGGCTTTGGTTTCTTCTGATCAGCTCCGTAATTTTAGAAGCGGCTCCGAATTTGTCCAAACGGAGATGTAATTTTACAAGCAGCTCCGTTATTTTCCCAGCAGCTCTGGCTTTTTCCGAGTGGATCCAGCTTTTTATGAGGGACCCCGGATTTTTCTGAGTGGCTTCGACTTTTGTTGAACGGCTCTGTAATTTTACGAGCGGCTCTGGCTTTTTTCAGAGTGGCTTTGGCTTTTATCTGAGCAGATCCATAATTTTCTGAGCGGCTTCGGCTTTTTCCGAGTGGCTCTGTAATTTCACGAGCATCTGCGGCTTTTTCTGAGTGGCTCCATTTTTTTCAAAGTGCTCCGGCTTTTTCCAAGTGGATCCGTGATTTCCCGAGCAGCTACGTTATTGTGCAAGTGGCTCTGTAATTTTTCACGCTGATCCGATATTTTCCAAGTGGTTCTGACTTTTTCTGAGAGGCTCTGTAATTTTCCGAGCAGCTCCATTATTTTACGGGTGGCTTTGGCTTTTCCCCAGTGGCTCTGGATTTTTCCTTGCGGCTCCGGCTTTTTCCTAATAGCTTTGGCTTTTTGCAAGCGGCTTTGGCATTTCCAAAGCAGTTCTGACTTTTTCCAAGCTTATCCGTTATTTTATGAGTGGCTTTGGCTTTTTTAGAGTGGCTCTGTATATTTCCGAGCGGCTCTGGTATTTTTAAAGCGGTGCCAGCTTTTTTCAAGCGGCTCCAGCTTTTTCCAGGCAGCTCCGTGATTTTCCGAGCAGCTTTTCCTTTTTCAAAGTGGGTCCCACTTTTTCTGAGTGGCTCCGGAATTTTTAAAGCGGCTCCATTTTGTTTTGAGCGGCTCTGGCTTTTTCCAAACGGCTCTGTAATTTTCTGGGCCGCTTTGGCTTTTTCCCAGCAGCTCCGTAATTTTCTGAGTGGCTCCGTTACTTTCCAATCTTATCTGCCTTTTACCGAGCGGCTCCAGCTTTTTCCAAGCTAATACAGATTTTTCCCAGCAGCTTCATAATTTTTCGAGTGGCTCCGGCTTTTTCAAAGCATACCTGCAGAATTCTCATCCCCACTATTGAGTGCATATTTCGTCTTTAACGGAATCAGTGTTTTTCCCATGGCAACTGCTCCCGGGCGGATTGGCAGCAGCATTGGCCAGTCCCGGGGCGGGTGCCTCACTCCAATTGGTCAAGCCCCCTCATCAGGGTGGGAGGCAGTGAGGACTGATGGCCCGACGGACCAGTATACACGGGCTTCCGAAGGACAGGGGCCAGCCAATGGCGCCCAGCGTGGGCAGGCCAAGGCGCTCTGGAAGCGGAGGGGGCTGGGGGAAAATGGCGGCCAGTGTGAAATCGCAGTGGGACGGAGCTGCCCGGCGTGGCTCTGCTTGGCCCAGCCCTCCAGCGCAGCGCTGCCCGTGTGGAAAGTGCTGGGCAGCGTGTCGAGGCTGCTGGACCGCGGTGGTGAGGTGTAAGGCGGGGGATGTGCCGGTAGTGGCTGGCGGCATGAGGGGGAGCCTGGGGGTGCCAAGCTGCGCGGGTGGAGGGGGGTGTGAGGTGGGGTTGCGTGTCCTCTCTGCTCCCCTTGCCCTGCCCCAGGTCTGGAGCAGGGAGGATGCCTGAGCAAGTGGGGAAGCAGAGAGCCTGAGCTGCTTTGCAGCCCGACACACAGAGCAGCTCTTGTGCTCCCGGGGCTGGCAAAGAGACACACGTGGCTGCTTTGGGAGCTCTGCCAGAGAGGGACTCGTCTGGCTTTGGGCTTGGGAGCAGGGCTCCAGTCCGGCCCTTGGGGGACTTGAGAAGAGGCTCAGCAGCTGGGCTTTGGGGCTCGAAAGGGGCACCAAGGGATGTGGTTTGGGGGCCAAGAGCAGAAGAGGTTCGGGCTGGTTTTGCAGAGAGAGGAGGGGCAAGAGGCCATTGGGGGCTGTGAGGGAAAGCAGGGGGGGAGTGGGGGGAGTGCGTGGAGCCTGGATGTGTGGGGGTCTGGTGATGTTGCACCCTGAAGTTGGGGTGGCTGGTGTGCACACAACTGAACAACTGAACTCAGTGTCTGCAGTGGTCTTGGGGGGGGAGGACACACGACTGGGAGTGGGAGTGGAAGGTGCTTTTCAGAGCCTGCACAAAGGAAGAGAAGATTGGTGAGGGGGACTGCAAACATGCTCAAGTGACCGGCGCGTGGGGTGCTGGAAAAGGCAGAGGTCACACCAAGGGTTGTTTGGTATTGTATGCTATTTCTTGGGAGCAGTTTGTCATGGACAGATCAGGAAAATACCAAATCAGGTACGACAAATGATGTGGCCATTTCCTGTATCGATCCCAGTAAAACAGTTACAGACCTTTGGAGGACTTTTATGGGACTGGAGAACTTTGATGCCACGAAGTGCCTTTGGCAAAAATTAACCGGGAAGCAGGTTGTCTGGCAGGGGACCCAGCAGCAACAAGAAGCCGTTGCTCGCAAAAGCACTTTGGTTGAGCACACGCAATGACACGCTCCTGAGCGAGGGTCTTCGTCGGAGTTAGTGACAGTTCTGGATAGTACAGTCTCAGAATGGGGGCAGATGACTGGGAGGAACAATCAGAAAGAACCTGTAGGGTTTTGGTCCAAGGCATGAGAAGGTTGCCCTGTACATCATCACCTGACTTCTCCTCTTCTTTTACATCCCTTGTTGAGATCAGATTCTCAGGTTTTTCCCTTTCAGGTGCCTTTGGCAAATACCCGTGCCCTACCTAGGAGGAGATGGCACTGGAGTGGTGTTACTGGTGTTGCAGACCCGGCGTGGAATCCAAGTTCCATCTGAAAAAGCACGAGCCGTAGCTCTACAGCCTGCATGGGCTATTCCCTCCCCTTGGGCTCTCACATCCAGAGGAACGTTAGCTGGTGGAGCTGGAGCAGCACGTAGGTACTACTGAAAGGGGACGGTGGTGCTGTTCTCCTCCCCTCTTGCAGTTGGCTCCTGGTGCTTTGTAGTTTAGTGTTACAGGCCTGTGCCCCAGAGCCCTCGCTGCCAAATCAACGTGTAAGCACTTAGATGTGGTTAGCCTCTCCTGCAACTGACTCGCCTGCCTTTTGTATGAAGGGAAGAGGAATAGCTGCAGATGCATAGACCCCTTTTTTCAGTGGTGCATCAAGGCCA
>VZTM01009231.1:0-14210 GCA_013400555.1 Jacana jacana | reverse complement strand
AAAAAAAAAAAAAAAAGTAGAAAGGAACTGCTGAAGAAAAAATTCCCAAGGAAAACTTGTAGTTAACCGCTTTATGTCTAATAAAAGGTATACGCTATTCTGCTTCTTTGCTAAATACACTCACTGTTTTCAGTCAAGCAGTAATATTTTTAAGTCTGTTTCCTGGCAAAAGATACTACCAAAGCTAGTCTGGTTTGCCTCTTCCTACAACATCAGCAGTGTAAAACCTCACAAAATTAAATTGTGATTACTGATATAAATGAAACAACTTCCAAGTCCTCAAAAGATAAACCACCAACAAAAAAGGAGTAATTACACTTGGGAACATGCTGGAGATTGCAAAGCTGATCACGTTAATCCATTTTAGGCCTTCTTAAATAGTTTTCTATGCCGACAATCCTTATTTCCTCCCTTTTCACCCTTACATCACAGCAGCTGCAGGCTATATCTCTTCCCACAGCCACACTTGCTGGAGAAACCATGTATGTAGCCAGTCACACAACCACACCTGGGTAGCAGACCATGGATAGAGGGGGAATAAAAAAAAACCAAAAGCAGTACCAAACCCCACCCATAATATTGCATTACCCAATAAAGTCAAGTAGACAAGAATCTACGCAGTAGACATGAGTTTCCCCACATCACACTCTAAGAAAATTTCCTGCTTGCCAGGTTCTTTAGTCTCTTTTTCTGAGAGGCGTTAGCTAGTTTTAATACCTATAAGACATTGTAAACCCTGCAACACATTTATCTGTTCCTATTTGCATTAAGGTATGAGTGTGACAATTAACATTTACCTCTGACTGATACTTACGTTTCCACAAGGAAAGTTCAAACATAGTGAAGGAACTATTTGCACCAATTAAAACATTCTGATAGTGCTCCAATCTGTTTTTAGTTGTAAAAGCTCCAACCATTTTATCAATTCTGTCACATATTTATCATATGAGTTCAGGGAAATAGCATTGTTTTCCAAACCTCTTATTTCCTTCTCTTTTCCATTCCTTTTTCTCTCCCTGATCTACTTTAGCTTCTTAGATACTAAATTTGAGATGTTAAATATTCTGTTTCTGGGAGGTGGCAAAAAAGAATCTTCCCAGTTAGCAGCCATCCTTGTCCTTTTCCTTCTGCTTGAAGTCTTTCCACCTTTATAGAAGATCTTGTTTAGTTGATAGCTTCTAGAGCCAGCACAGAACTGCCATATAGGTCAGAAATCTAGAATAAAGTCGACCACAATCAGTTTTTCCACCTCCATTATCACACAGATCCTGGAATAAGGTCCAAAGGTTACTGAGCTTCACATTCATCCAGGTGTTACTGATGTGCAGAGGATATCACAAATCCAAGTTTCACCATCAATTCTTCAACTGACAGACTGAGCACTTAACAGGGCAGTGCTGATAAGCATTTACTGTATCTTAATTGAAAGATATTAGTTTAAAAAAAAACAAACAAAAAAAGCCCAATAACCAAGAAGCAAAGCTTTCATATAAAGCACGAAGAGCAACTTGACAAAGATGATCTGTTAGTAAGATAGGCACTGTAACAAACTGAAAGGTATGATATTCATCCTTGAGGCGCAAATACCTTGTCCTTGGTGCCTGCTCTGAAGAGCTTACATTCTAGAGGAGACAGCACAATACAGAGGCAATAGAATAGTGGCATAGAGGCAAGAATAAATGGGAAAAAGATATGACCATACCAAAATAGCATTGTGTCCTTCTAGTGCTTGTAATACCGCACAGTTGTTTTCCCTTTTTTAAAAATACATATAATTACTTTTATGACAATGACACGGTAGTCCTCAGTCAGCATGAAGGTTTTGTTCAGTTAATTGACACACATTAAAAAAAAGCATCTGCCTCAAGACCTTCCAGCTTAAATGGACAAGACAGACAGAGGGTGTAAAAACAGAGGCGCAGAGGGGTAAGAGATTGTCTGTCTCAGCTACCCAGTAGGAACAGACCCATGAAACATTCGTATTTACAAAAATACCACTCAACATTTTTCAGTCACTGGGGGTCAACAACATCCTACATAAAAGCTTAAATGAGGAAAAAAACAACACCCAATAAACAGTCACAAGACAGAAAGGAGAAGAAAAAAAACCTCAGATAAGAATGGACAGAACTCCAGAAAACATGATCAAGAGAAAGGAAAAGAATATTTCTTCATTACAATAGAAGACAAGATTTTGAAAAGTTGATTGCAGTGGGCTGGTGGAAGATTTAAAATTACAGGAGAAAGAGAGGGAGGAGAGAACCCACAAAAAGCTGAAATTCTGGAGGACTAGTTTGAAATGTATTCAGTAATAAAAAAGAAAGCCAGTGGAGGAAGAGAAAACAAACAGCAGACTAAAATATAGGATAGGGCAATATTTACTCTTCCAAATGTTTATAGAGTTTTTATCACATTTTAATCGTGATTTCCAAAAGAATGGAAAATTAATTTAGGGTATAATTGCTCTAAAGACCTTGGCACACCAAATCTGTAAAAAACCGAAACCGAACCAAACCCCCAAACCCAACAATAACCAATCCACAAACGAAAACACTGCCCAAAATTATTGGAGTAGTACATCCATACTTCTAAAACCTGCTGCAAAGAGTACAGCAGAAGTCCTTCTTATTCAGGAAAATTGAATAAGAATAAACTTGGGCAGAGGTTGCAAAAGCTATTTAATTAGGCAAAGAATGGTTAACTGTACTCTCGTGACCTCCTGCTACCTCCAAGGATTATGGGAAGAGATATTAGTAGTGATGTAAAGTCATACAGCTGTCATTGTTATCAGTGTTGGTTTTTTCCATGCAGTAGGTGTAGGATACTTGAGTAAAGAAAAGATCAATGCTCAACTGTTGAACAACAAACACAGGATAGATGCACTGAGCTTCTACAAGCACCAGATTAAGCATGCAGAGTTCTTGCAATAAAATTCAATAAGCTACTTCTCAGCAGTGCTGTAGAGCCCTTGAATAACTTATAAAATAGCTTTATATCCCAGAGATACTATGAAGCATATTTCAGAATCTGACAGGTTTTGTGCATAAGCCCACGCAAACTTCTTGGTTGAGTTGATCTTAGTAATTTAAATCCCTTCAGACTTCAAGATGCTAGAACAATCTGAACCATTTTTCAGAAGCTGGTATAAATGGCAAGAACTTCTTGCTTATATCTCCCTGGTCACTAAACTCCTTGCATACATCCGTCAGCCTTACAAAATACTTCCCTGTTGGCCCAGCTACACGAGAAATCAGACAAGCATGAGAAATCAAACTATTTGCAGACTTTAAAATAAAAAAAAAGACCAAAACATTCTGTTCCTCTCCATATACACAACTTTTTTTTAGAAAATTCATTTTTTCATCCTGGGTGATGGGTTTGATTAACTGCGTACTTCTTACCAGCCCTTCACTTGGCTTGATGTTTGTAAGCTGGATCACTTCAAGGTGAGCAGACTGGGAAACCAGTGGATCAGAAGAGAGCGAGATAATGTGATCACAGACTCCAGAGAGAGTTTTACACTAGGAAAGAACAACAACAGAAATAAAGTGTCACAATAAGCATACCACTGCTAACTATTTGCATATCAACCTACAATTCAAAGCGCTGCATTTTTGAAGTACATAATAAAACACAAAGCTGAATCTAAAAAGCAGAGGGAAGGAAGGTGGACGGTGAAAGGCCTCAAGTCAGCAGCACGGTATAAAATTCGTTTTTTGTGATGACCCCGAACTGCCACAGTGTCAGACCAGGGAAGAACAAGAGGCAAACACTTTTTCATATGAGTAGAGAGAAAAAGGAATTGGGCGAGCTGCCACCCAGCACTCCCAGGGTGAGGTGCCCTGCCTCTGAGCCGCACTCAGGCATGCTCAGTGTGCGTAATGAGCTCCTACCCCCTCACCCCCATCTTTTGCAAAGACATTAAGTGCCCCCAAACCCCATTAATTTCTGTTGAATGTGCAGATGTTCAGCACACACGAAAAATCAGGCTCTTAATGATGATGGGAAGCTCCCATTAGCACCGAAGTTTATTCTGTACTAGTAAAACATGCTAATTGACTTTGGATGGAGTTTCTCATGTTCTACTGCTGCCAAGCATGATTTACTATTGTAGGCACGAAGATTACAATAAACAAACACTTCACAATAGGATAATTCCTAAACCTGTTATCCTTGGCAGCCTCTTCACAAGCAAGATAGAAATAAAAAGTTTCTCAGAAAGGCTGGGGCTGTCAAACGAATGCTGTTTATCTACTCATCTCTCACTCTCTGAATACCCACTCCTCAGAAACAGGGAAGCTGTGATTTTTTTTTTTCCTATCATTCTCTCATATTTCTATAAGCAAATGATTTTTGGGAGTTTCAGTATTTTCCAACTAAACCCAATTTCTCAGTTCAGGTTTCCAAATGTTTTTTGTCAGCAAGTTCAGGGATTAGAACATTCTTCCGGTCCCAAAACTGTGGGTACCTCCAAAACTAATTAAGAGTCAGCTTAACTGCCCTCAAATTCAAAAGATGAAAGCCAGTCAGTCTCCTCAAATGACTGAAACACAACTTCACATGACTGCTGCATCAATCACTCTTCCAAGATTGAAAAGCATACTTCTTTAAGTAAAAAATATCTCCAACAACATTATGGAAAAATAATAGAAAACAGGATATAATCTTCTTGTCAAATCACCATTATATTTCCAAATGCTAAACTACAAATATCTTCTGTGAAAAGGTTAAAAAAAACCTAAGTGATAAAAGCAACAAAAAAATCCAGTGACAGTGAAATCTTAATCCTGTTACAAGCCATTACACTGGGATTTTCTCCTCTTTAAATTATTTACAAACAGTTGGAAGTTTAGGTTTGTATATAGACAGCTTATTTTATCAAAACCTCATATTTCAGAATGAATAAACAAGTCAGGATCAAATATAAAATTTAAATTACCGACATGACCTTCTTCCAGAGATATTACCTTCAAATATAGACACCCCCCCCCTTCTGCTTAATCTGTATTTCATGATGCAGAATCATTAACTAAAAAAAGGAAGTAAAGAAATACATAAAATGGGGATAAGTATGGTTTGTGCTTTACCTGAATTGGGAAAAAATGAAAAAGTGGATTTAATGCAAAATCGGCTTTTTATAGCCTTTTGCATACATGAAAATTGCTTTGGGCTGACATTTAAAAAAGGTAAAAAATATATAAAATTGCATACTAAAATGAAATCTTAAATTTCCTGTTTGTTTCAGTTTTTTTAATACAATGCTGAAATGTTATTTCTATTTTCATCTCCTGTAATTGCACTGACAATTACTGAAAGAAATATTTTTAGTTATAGAACACTCAGAACACATGGAAAGCAAAGAGACCTATGTTAGAAATCATTCTGTGATGCTGAAAACTGATTTTTTCATGTGTCTTAAAACTTTTTTATTCACCTACCTATACTACCTATTAATCTGTTCTAAAACTACTAAACTTATGGGGTCCTTAGCAGTTGCAGAGAAAGTTCTATTTACAGTGAATTAATGTATGACTTTTTTTCTCCAATTCCCTGCTGTTACATTGCAGAGAGATGCCAAAACGCACAGAAAAATAGTGTTCCTAGCACCTAACACAAGGTATGCCATTTCAAGTTCACAGACGGGGCTCCTCATTAAAAAGAAATTCTCGGCTGCCTTGACAGATGATGGGGAAAGGAGTGAGGCAAGTCCAGGATGTGCCACAGAACAGGAGCCTAAGCTGAGATGCATTAAATAGCTCCCTGAAGCAGCTGCTCTCCCTCTGCCTCTTCGTGAGAGTAGTACAGACAGTCCATAAGTCTATGGACATCAGCATTCCAATATGGTTATGTTGGTTACAATTCTAAAACAAGGTGGTGTGAATATTCCCCAAGAGGAGCTTTGGGAATACTGGATGCCAAAATAACCAAGTTACCACAATATAAACATCTGCCATATGCTTCTATGCATTTCAAAAAGATTATTTCCTTTTGGGTGTTACGGCTCTCTTTCCATCTTAGATATTGACACTGCTGTCCAACAGCACGGTATCACGCCCATTCTAAGCACAACAAATGATAGCAAAGTCCCTAGAGAAGACCCTACAATTAGAGGATGCTCTTTCAGGTTAAGGCTTCAAATTCTATGACCTTTCCAAAATGTAAACACTCATTCAACATGTGGAGATGCATAGATAACTGTGCTTGTAGAAAAAATATATTTAGGGGCAAATCTCTGCTACATTACAAAATCTTTTCCACTTCATGAGTACCGAGATCTTACCAGGGTGAGAATAAAAGTTGAAGACAGACAACTTTTAAATGTCCATTAAAAGTTATCAGGTTAATTACCAAATAGTAGTATCAGAGGTAAGTGGAAACAGCAAAAGAAAACAGAAGGTACAGTAAAGTGAAAATGAAAATTCTTAAACTACTTCTCTCAGTTTCTGACCAACGGAATTAGCTCTTTCTCTTCCAAGAGAGCACTAGCAGACCTGAGAGATTCAGTAAGACAACATGCCATGACCTAACTGCACACAAAAAGAGAGTTTCTCAAGAAACAGTCACTCTCGGTAATGAGACCTAATCACAATATCGTCTGTTTAGTAATTATGGAATAGATCTGTCAGCAAACTCATTTCATTAAAACATCTAATTTCAGAATACTATGTATTTTATTTTTATTTTCTTGTTCCAGCATAGTTTCAAGACCTGGGGAAAAAAAGGCAATTTTTTTTTAGGACCTGGGTTCTGCCCAACCATCCAAACCATCTGTGCAACCATCCAAAACTTTGTGCTGCCACAAGGAAATATCTAACAAGTCCTTTAGTTTTCTTCTGAAAGTGTAAGAAGCCTATTTGTGTCAAAATACTTACAGAATTTACACATTTCCCTTAACTATTACACCTTTAAACAATTTTGGTTAAATACTCTTTGGCTAAAGAGTTGGTCTGTAAGTACAATCAAGTGTATATTGGTCTTGTGTGAAAGGCACATTTTCATCAACCCTGAGTTTGCCCAGAGCCAGGACATCAAGGGGCCCACTCATACTGATGGCACCCTCTCCCCACTTAAAGACAGGGTACATGCACTCTCACTGCAAACATGTCCAGAAGTTGACAGACACGAAATAATGCATTTTTCCTCACCTTTACTCTCAGAAACATCTCACTCGTGGTTTCTGAGTTGTTTTCTTGTGTGTGTGTGTGTCTGTGGAAGATGGGAGTAAGAGGAGGAGGGCAATTCAACCCCAGGAACATATAGGAACTTGGATGACTCTAAGACTCATTCATAGGGTACGGTTGTGTCAGTTTACAACAGAGTTTAACCAGTGACTCTGAATGTAGTTACAATCCAGTTTACTGCTGTTGACTTAATCGGCCAAGGCTTTTAAATATATCAATCAGCATACAGACAAAACAGCCTTTTCACCAGAGGCATGTTTCATCCCCATTAGGCCTCTTTATGGAAAAAAGACCTTGGACCTATTCAGTGGATCAGGACCTTCCATGGCAAAGATGCTGCCACATGGCACAGGAACAAAATCAATTTAATGGAGGCAACATTCTACTGTACTTAGAAAATTCCAAAGTAAACCTCCTTTGACTTTTCTATGCCCCTTCTCCAAAACAGTTCACACTGTTGCTCATCAGGTTGATTCCATATTCATTCAAGCAACATCCTTGCTTAATTCTAAAGTTATGTTTAATATATTACCTCTAGCTTGACTAAATTTTCCCTAAGTTTCCCAGACTTCACTGGAGCTTTCCGCTTGGCAGATGCAAAGCCAATTTGGCAAATTACACAGGTATGAGAAATACAGGGGGGATATTAATGCTTTTTTTATCATTATTTCCTGATAATAAGTTTTAAAATTATTATTTTATTAGATGGAAAGTAATGAACTGACATAATATTTTACATGTAGGCTACTCAATTGAGCGGAAGACAATCATACAAACAGTGCACTTTTGCTAATTTGTTCCTAACAATTTCTGAACACATTCTTTTTTATCATAGCTCTTCAGCACAAGCTGTAGCGTAGATGTGTATTTCAGTTTCACTAAAATAAGATGACAATACAATTCACCTTTTCTCTCAAATGGCAGTTAGCTTTTGATACTTTGTAAAACTAAATCTCTGTTTATACAAACATCGTTAACAAGATCAAGATCTTTTGTCTTTTGTAACTCTTGATTCCCTGCTGCAACACAGTACTAGCTACAGGAAGACACACAGGAAGATGAGCATCCAATTGCTCCTACGAAGTCAGCAGGCATTAAAAATGCCCAGCCTTTCTCAAGCTGCCTACAGCTTTCAGTGTGCAAGGTGTCTGAACAAAGGGAAAGGATTTGGCCAGGCCAAAAAAAAAAATAAAAAAAAATAGCAAGTTACAAAAGCTTAACTGGGAGAAATCAACAGATGATTACATTTTCTCCTTTTGGCACACAGTGCCCGTTGTCACTATGAGCCTTACATGGACGACTTCAGCTCTTTTTTTGCAGTAACTCGTCACTGCACTTCAGTAATAAATTCTCCTCTCTGTTCAGTGACAAACTTATAATTGCAGATTGAAGCTTCGCCACAGTCTTTATGTGCAAAGGTAAACGATTCAAAGGAGGATGAAAAATAACCACTACACATTATCTGGTTGTTTGGTGGAAATTCAAGGGGAAACATTTTCTCGCACTTAGCAGGCAGATAGCTTACCTCCAGCACATGGAGCATGAAAGATAATACTATTTATTTTCCACCTGAACTTTTGGACTGTAGTGTACAGATTTCTAATGGATTTTCCTCAATGGATCCTTCTTTCAGCAAGGGGGACGAAGACCTAGAGCAAACATGCATCTGTTCTGACTCCCTGTGGCTGCTTCAGATTGTGCCGGGAAAACATCTCTCTTCTGCAGTCCTTCAGGAAGTACTTGGGGACACAGCTAGCTTCAGAGGCCTCCACAAGCCTTTGGCCTTTGAGGCCTTGCCTCAAACTGTTCATCCATTAAAGCAGTTCAGGCAGCTCCAGGGTTGTGAAGCACTTCTGGTCAAGCAAACAGACTTGTGTTTGTTTCTTTCCTTAATTTCACCCAGGCGAGTGGCCAAGCTTAAATCTATCCCACCAAGTGCTACTACCTGCTCTTGCTCTTTCACGTGGGTGGTGATGGGGTGGCAACACATAGCCCAAGAGTAATCAAAAGAGACTTCAGGACATTGGGAAATTTAATAAAGAAATCTGGGGTGGAGGTAACAATTTCTTCTGCTCTCCTGGTTAAAGGCAGGGACTCTGAAAGAAACAGACATGTGCAGTCTGAAAATGCATGGCTCTGTGGCTGGCGTCACCGCCACATTTGTGGGTTTTTCGACAATGAGACAGCCTACACGGCACCAGGCTTGGTGGCATTACATGGAATTCATCTTTATGAAAAGGGGAAGAGGGTGTTAAGTCATGAAGCTTGTTAGGGGAGGGTTATATTATCTAGGTGGCTCTTGACAAGCCAACGGATGATGCTCCAAGGTCTGTGCGATGGGTCACTAGCAAAGGCCTGTTGCCATTTGACAACACATTTTTAGTTATTATAGTTCCATAACAAATATTCAAATGGGCAGGAATGAATTATCATCACTCAGGGTTCTGCAAGGCTCTTAGGAATGAGAGAACATTTTGATCCACTACTTGTCTTTTCTTTTTCAATTTAATAACTCTTTTAAAATTTAAATAGCTTATTTGCTTTTCAAAAACTTCTGAATATTAATTTTACTCTGTGGTTCTCCTTTCTACAGTATTCCAACTCAATAAATTTGTTGTTTTTGTCAGGAAAAGCAACATAATTTTAAGAAGGTGAAATTCCTTAGGAAAACGTTACACTTTTTTATAGAATTAAAAAGAAAATTCAGTTAAAACTTATTATTAAATTGACAGAAGCCTGGTTTCTACTTTCTATAATTAATCCTTCTTGCTTTGCTCTCACTTTAATACTCTACTGCTTCACATGGATTAATTTCAACTAGATATTTCCAACATATACAGCCTTGAACAGCTGGATGGAATCAATGAATTTTCTTCAAATATTTTGAAGTTCTATTTAGACTTTTGCAATTATTAACTTGTAACTCCCCAAAATAATGAGAACTGATACCCTGTTAAGCTGAGCAGTTTTCCATACATTTTATCATCTCAAGCTAAATCAATATAAACATTCTAAATATAAACTATCCAGTGCCTACTAATTTCCAGTTTTGAAGCCAACACCACACCTATGGCATCTCCTTTCATATTTAGGCCCACTGTATTTTAAAATTTGTTCTTCTTAAGTTAATATTTTCTATTGCCATCTACTTCTGCTGGTATTATTTTACTCTTGCTTTAAATTAGTATATTATTACTAATTAATATTGTTATTTATTTATTACATTGCTTACTGAGCAAAAGGTAACCAGGAAAAAACTCACTGAGAAATGAAGTATCAGGAAGATGAAGCATTTCTCTGTATTTATTAATATTTTGGAAGCATCAATATTTTAATGAGCAAAACCCACAAATTATTCCCATGTGGATTTATGCTTCTTATTCCATAGAAACCAAGTGTTTCCATGAACAAATTCAGAGTAAAAAGCCTTTAAGAAATACAGTTGTCTTTAAAATAATTTCGACACACCTGCAATTCTAGGGCAGAAAATTATACAAGAGATACATTCTTCCAAACATACTTTTCAACTCCATTTAGAAGAAATAAACAAGTTGAAGCAGGTAATTTCTTCTCAAAAATTCATCAGTTTCCATGAGACCTTTTTCCTTTAGATACCATTTTCTATGTTTATTTGACAGAGATTTGTTTACTACTTAACCTAATATTGTGAGTGACAATCAAAATGCTTTTATACAGCATTTGAAACTTGAATTGCTTGGAGTAAACAAAAATATTTCTTTCTTCAACATAAGTTGAAGCTACAAATTTCTGTCTCCACAGAATACCATTTCTTAAATGTACCAGTGATATCTAAAATGTTAACACCTGAATAAGTTTACTGATGTTAAAACATACTATCTATGTGCAAGGTGATTCAGCAGTCTCTCCACATGAGCACCCACACTGCCATCTCTGAAAGAAAGAGGGCATTCATTTACTTTTCAAAAGAAATTACTGTGATTAGAATCTGAGCACATTACCTATTTTTTGGCCCTACTTGATTAAAGCAAACCAATAGGTCATTTAATTGAGGATTTTGCCTTTGCTGAGGGATGTTGCCTAGTTCACCATGCTTTAGAGGAAAGTGTGAAGACTCAGTGATGAGTTAGCTTTGGAGGTATCCATGAATGCACTTCAATAGCAGGAAAGTGGTCTCACATCCCCTGCATGTGCCCACGCATCCTCCCGCCCCCACCCCGTTTTGCTACAAAGTAGGTTTGCTCCAGGGGCAACGGGGCAGCAACCCTAGAGTGGAACATGAGTCGTTACAGAGCGCCAGCCCCTAGAACCACAGCACACCAATCCAAAATAACACTTTGAGCCATGTAGAACAATGGAGATGTTCAACACTGAACACAGGTTCAACTGGAAATAAACAAGTGGACCACCACTAGGCAATGAGGACAAAAATTAACTATTTTGATCCAATGATCTATTCCTAAGGTGGTAAATTTTTTGGTGTCCTAAGGAATAAGCATACATAACTGTCATATAATTAATTTTCATATCTTTGCCTGTGGCTCTTTGTTACTTGGGTAAGAAGGACCTCTTAAAATTTGACTTCAATCCATAGCAAGAACACCACCTTGCAACAAGGACTTCCTTAGGCTAATTGCATGAATTACTAATTAGTTTTAAGTCAATGCCTTTCACTTTTGTGAGGAACATGGTATGTGAAATCATACAGGGTGAGCCCACAGTTTCGCATTCATTTTCCTCTCCAAGTCATCCCAGTGAACACAGCTAAATGTCATTATCTGATCATTCAATGGCAGCTGGATGTAATGCTGGCCAGATGCCACTTCTGTCACTCAAGGAATTAGCACAGTTTGCAGATGGGAAATGCACTCAGAAAACGGACTTGCAATACCTTTGTCTTTGAACTTAAGAAGAGAAAAATCTACTTTTTCTCTCTGTAATAACTGTGTATATGTCCTCTCCTCCCAATCTTTCCTAGTTCTCCCAGCGTTTCTCATTCAAGACTCTCTCTTTACCAAAATTTATTACTATTGTTTTGATATCAAAGAAATGTCTTTTTAACGTTTACCTCTAAATTTACTGGATGCACAGTGTGTAACAGGGCATTTAAATTCTTGATCTAGAACAACTTTAATCTAGTTTGTACACAGACAAATATTGTTATCTCATAAGGTATCCAAAATCCTCTCTTCTTTGACATAAAAATACCATGCACTCTCTCAAGATCTTGACATCAGTAGGCTTTTCCCAGCTTTTTTCAAATCTACCCGATAGATTACTCTTCTGCAGATGCTGTAACAGGCTAAAACCGCAACATCCTTTTTTGTCTTCCAAGAAAAAGGGTTAGAGGGAACTGTGACAGCTTTCAACTCCAGTTCTATCATCAGCCTTTCCAGCTGCACATGTGAAATGCTCCTTCTCAAATTGAAAATATGATTTCAAATCCCATCTTTTAACTATTCAATCACAGATTTTTTTTTCTTTACTCGATTGCTTTTGGTTAGCTTTTGCCCTATGAAATCCCATCTATCAGCTGAAATGCAACCTGGTCAGAAATAATCCAAGTTATGAGTAATACATACAATCATCTTTAATCCTGGGCTTCAGTAAAACATTCAACATTCTGTTCATGTTTCCTTGCACGCTTGAGCACTAATCCTAGAAGCTAATTAAGATCTCTACAATAAGACATGTCCACCTGTCACCACAATGAAGTTACTGTGGATTAAAGAAATAAACCCACATGAGTCTGAATGATGTAAGATAATATAACTTTTGAAACCTGTCTCACATGTGTGCAATCACATCTCTTAAATGAATCCCTGTCAGTTTCCCCAAAATTTTCTGTTGGAGACTATATTAACTGATGCTTTGTCAGCTCCAAACACTGCCAGCTCCTTTTACAACCCTTTTTGCTAATTTGTCAAAGATACATACTGTATATAGCAGATGTCAGAGCTCTTGGCTCTTAAAGAAGAAAATAATCTTATATTGAAAACCAGGCTATATATAATTATTTCAAACTTCTAACACTTCAACTTTTGCCAAGATCATGCAATTAAAAACTTCACTACTTGCAGAGATCAGCCTAGCAAAAATGATGACGTCAGTCTCACTAAAATCACTAATTCTTTGTGTCCCATGGGGGAAAAATGTCAGTGGAACTTAAAAATACAAGGAGACATTTTATTCCACCACACTGTGAAATCAAAGCATCAAAAGCTTATAGAATTCAGCTTGTCAAGTTTTTGATAAGGGAGTACTGAAAAAAAAATTATAGCAAAATTTACTGGGATGCTCACCTTTTAAAATAAAGAAATGCAGTATTTTCTTGCTAAATCTCCAGTAACAAGAAAAGTAAGTATCAAAACCTACCTAAATGTAAAATGCAGTAAATAAATCAAATCTATTAATTACTCACTCAAAGAACTTTTTCATTTCTAACTTTTAGAAATAAGCTCTGAGTTAACTTATTACACACTAAACTATAGCCACAATATGAAATACAATTTCATTCTAAAACTTAGGTGCAGTTTTCAGAGTTTAGTCAAGCTTTTGACTCCACTATTGACCAAAGTATCAGCTTTTCAAACTCATCTTATGTTGTGATGCCCTGATGACTTTCATCTGCTTTACTTATTATCAATAGCACTACAAATTCTGTGACCAGACCGTTGCATTAATGCTGAGAATTTAAAAGGAGAGAATAACATTAATTTTCCTATCACTAGGCTAGATCCATGCTCCTATGAGGAATAAAGCTGTATGAATTAAGCTATACCGCTAACATAAATACATATGATTTCCTAGAAGCCTAGCAACTAGCTCTCTCTCTCTCTCTCTCTCAAAAAAAGTAATTTTTCAAAATAATGCTACTGACCGTGATTTGCAAATAACAGATGGGCCTGCGCCAGGCAAATACAAGCCCTTTGCAACATTCCTGGCTTCTCATATGCATCCGGCTGCCATAACACCATTGCCTATTCACAAGTAGTTCCATACATTCAACCCTGTCATACCTGGACTAGATATTATAACAGCACAAAACAT